>LPNX010076702.1:0-33534 GCA_001517045.1 Pseudotsuga menziesii
CTCAAATACATAATAGAAACATCCCGGAATAAACATCGGGTTACAATATATGAAATATATAGAAGAATACATTCCGAAGTTACATATACATCAACATAAACTACAAAGTTTAACATTTGTCTATGATTCATTCGACTATAAATATTCTACAAATATACACAATAGGAAACAAGGGAAAATCCCTTGATAATCATATTATCAATCTATAATTTAATTCCTAAATAAAAGGTTATGGTTACCATGACGGACAAATAAATGTTACAAGGGCACATATCAAAAGGATTATAATGTGTCATTATTCTCCATTTTTTTTTAATTTTCAGTATTTCTTCGAGACTCAATTAGATTCATAACATGGTGGTTATGCATCACTTGTATCATTTGCATATGATAAATGTCACAAATCTACATTGTGTATTAATCACCTTGCCATAAGTCACCGAGCACATGTGACTAGAAGACCGCATAGAGGCACATTAATGAACTTGGATAATAAAGGTTAGCCCAAAAATACTAGAAAGGCCATCACATGCAATGAAACTTGGAACATTTAATAGCATGTACCTTCCTTGAATTATGTCTTGTCCAAAGACAAATATTCTAAGGATGGGTCATCTCAAAGGACAAGAATTTTGTTATGTTGTTAGTGCCTTTTACCATCAAAGAGATGCTATACTAACTTGATTTTTTTCCATGACAACTTAGGATTGTTCAATGGGCGTGGTATCCAACTGAATAACTTATTTCATAAAACATCTCTCAGGATTCAACTATTAGGATCTTACATAAATGTTCCATATTTTGAATTGAACTAGTCCAAACATCCATCACAACTTTAGTAGTTAACATACAACCATAGAACTTTTCCTAATCATCAAATATATATATATATATGTGGAAATCCAATAGTAGTTAAAGGTATAAACTGTCAAAACCACAAATTTTCACAAAAATTTAAATTTTTTGAGATAACAATAAATGTTAAAACCTGTGGTTTACTAATAGCTAACAATTGGCATAAAAGAAACAGTCAAGTAATTAGTTTCATTAAATTCTAAATTAATAACTTAAGAGTTATTTTTCGTAGCAATAATAAAATCTTTTTGTGTGTTGTTTGCTTCAGTTTACTGATTAGTTCTTTTATGTCAGTAGGTGGAATCTACTTTTGAATCTGGGGCTTACTTAGCAATCGTGCTAACATAGATGAATATTGTTTCTTACAGGTTTTACAGGTATGATCAATCGAGTATAAATTTAAAATATCTTTTAGTGTCATCAGTATTTTGTTTGCAAATTAAAAAGCTTAGAGCAATAAGCTGCTAAACACTAGACAACTCCTGTAAGGTAAAATCATTCAATTTTCATCAGTTGTTCAAGTAAACAAGTTCAGAAAAATAAGTAACGTCAGTACAACATATTTGTGACTCTAAACACTAGAATCTCAATTACAAGTATCTCTACTTTAGTATAGTAATTTGTAATATTTATAAACATTGTTTTTGACAATATTTATGCAATAGTATCTTATCTCGCCTGTGTATTTATTGACCCTTATTTTGTTTCTATCAAATACTTATAGCTTGTTATCTTTTGAACAGTAAAAAATTTCGAGTGTGAAACTATGACCATCATACCCTTCTATATGAGCTTATGTTTACCGTTGTTTTATTTCCAAGTCTAACTCTGTATTCTATTAAATTTTGAATTTAATAGGATCATTCCTATTCCAATTATCAGTTTTACCTCTGTAATTATCTTACTGTCCACTGAACATTCTGCACGAGCATAAAACCAAGTTGAGTATACTCCTAAGTATTATCAAAGTAAAGTCGCTTAAACTATGTAATAGAATTTTGTGATAACATTCTTATCTTCAGCTTTGTACTGCTTCACAGTTTTGATGCTATTTGAGTTATCAGATCAATTATAATTTGTATATATGCATAATCGATTTGTTCGATGAACATTCAATCTACCAATAGTTTGTTATTATCACTTATTTAAATCCATCCTTTAAATTCTTTTGCATTATTACAAGGTACTATCTTTAAGTATTAGACTTGTAATATTCTTATGGCAAAAGGGTTTACTATACACAAGCTATAGTTTAAATTTGCTACTAGAGACACTAAATTCATGGCATAGCTAACATGCACTCTATTATAACTATACTAAAGACTTAAACTTTAACCTACTCTATAAACAAAACATATATTACATGATTTCTATCAAAACAATGTTTGGAATATAGTTATGCCACCGCTTATATCGTTATGGTGATGTTTCTTATGTGATAATATAATGTCATTGGTAGCAAGGGATTATGCTTAATCCACATCGAGCTTAAATTTAAGATTTATACGTGACCCTAATGCTTGGTCAATGTAACCCTCCACGATCATAAACTTGTGATTATGTTAATATAATACATGGTGCAAATGATTAGTGATTTGGCTACGAATTATTGGGTTGACATTATGGTTTAACCCACACTGCAATAAACAAATAATTTGGATAATTTGGATAAATTTGCATGGATAAATTTGTTGCTACGTGGTTTAATTCTATCCATTCTTGGAAAATATATAATGTACTGGAAACCTAACCCAAAACATTCTTGTCCCACAATTTATGCTGGATCTAGGGTTGCTTGGCTTGTCTACCATGACGGTCGTCGTTCTCTTGGTTACCGTTGTGTTGTGCTTTGATGCGTGTTGCCTCCATTCTCCAATGTGTGGTTTTGATTGCTGGTTCTTTCTCTACAATACATAGAGTTATCTTTCCTACTATCTTCGTCTCACTGCCTATGAAACCTTTCTTCCAAAGCCTGTGTAGCTTGGTGACTACTTCGGTTTCCTTCTTGGTTCTCGTGGCTCGCCACTGTGTGAGGTTCTTGAGGGTTGTTGGTTTCCCCACTACACCGTCTATAGGTGACAGTGCTTCATGAAGCTGTTCACTGTTCTCCCATTGATAGGTAATTTTCATAATGTATTTATTTTATTACTGCAAGTTATAAGGAATGATTTCAAGCTTAAACAAGTAAAATGTTTTACTGACATTGGTTGTTGTTGTTTGCTGTAGGTGCTCATAGTTGTGAGGCTTGTACAAGGGATAAAAAACAACCCTTGCAACAATCGTGGCTCGTGGTTCAAACTCGGGTAAGCCTCGTGGTCTGAAAGATGGATTCTCCCTTTATAAAAGTTAATGTGGTCGTTGGACTTGCCCAGGGTTTGAAAATCCTTTCTCGTGTTGTCACAAGTTATGTTATGCCTTTTATTGTTTTACAGGTTGTTGGGAAGAATACTTAAATCCAAACCCTCTATAGGGTGGATGCAATTTGTAATGTGCACAATACTTATTCGAAGCTTGGCTTCACAGTCGGTTTAGGTTGTAAATTTTGTAAAGGTAGTTTCACTGTCAACTTGTTTTAGATGTTAGGAGCTTATGCTATACTCTGTGTAATTTTAGGGTTTTTACCCTTCCTGAATATTAATGAAGTTTAAACTCATTTGAGTATTTTGTAAGGGTTTATAAATTAAATTTTAAGGCTGATCCTTACTGCCATGATGTAAATCTTGTTTGGTTTGATGGAAGTCACAGGTGAGGGTTTGAACTGTAAAAACCCTTGTTCTATTTATACTAATTTTATGATAATAATTAGATTATTTCTCTATTTTACTCTATCTGTCCTTAAAGGATTGTGACTAGATTATTTGACCATTTAAAGATGGTTACATAATTGTTATAAATTTGGTTATTATGTCTGTACTTGTAATGTAATAGTTTAAGGGTTTGAACCTCGACATTATTTCTATAGATATATATACTATTATTAAAAGACTATGTTTCTCTTGTAAATGCATTTATACAAGTTAATCAGTAATGTAGTTTATTTTTGTGCATAATAATTTTAGTTAGTAGTTTTTAAAAGAACTACCCTAAGTATAACCTAGGTTACTACAGTATTAAAATATTTATAATTTACGCTCAGAACATGAGCTAGGATTTACTCCCTTTTCAACTTTAATAGGATATTAATTCTTGTGTTATTATCTTGTAAATTTTATTACTGTTGTACAATTTTTCTTCAATTTGTTTTTATAAATTCTTAATTTATGAATACTACTGTTTAAGGATAGTAATAATATTATTTATATTTATAATATTATTATTTATGTATAATATCTATTCTTAAGTTTATGTTGGTTCTTATTTGTATAATGATTACGACTGAGAGCAGTCTGTAATATTTGTGTTATTTAATTCAATTGTTTCTGCAGACTTACTTAGAGAACAAAAATGAAAGAACTTTCTTACCTGTCAGTATTCTTTATATTTACACTGTCTGCAAAAGTATAAGGATAGTTTCTTATAATATTAACTTAAACCCTAAGTTACTACTGTCCTTTAGCTATTAAAGGTAAGAAAGGAATACTGTAACCTTTATCATATTATTAACTATATTAAAGCTAGGAAAGGAATACTGTAGCCTTTATCATATTATTAACTATAGTTCAAATAGATGTAGGAAGATTAGTTATCACTAGAAGAAGAAGATAAGCTATATGCATTATTTTTATATCTTTTCTTATCATAACATAATAATTTTCAACTGATAAAACTAGTTCTTCTACTTCAATACAAGTGTACAGTTTATAAAAATAGATACCGCGTAGAAAAATAATTTATATAGTTAAACATACTAATGTCAATCAGTAATATGAGTCTTGTTCTGTACTAACATGCTATTTACACAGTCTATTTCTGACAACATGTCTACAAAACAATTTCATTTACTTTCTAGAAAATAACTATCTACTGAGAAGTAACATTTCATTACTCTAAAAACATAAATATTCAATTCATTCATATTTCTATCATACTTCATTTACTTAAACACACTACTTGTGCTAGAGTACAATCTGGATTACTCCAGATGGGGAAAAACACAGGTAGGATTTATCTTTCATCACAGTACAGATTCAGTCTAGAATTAACTAAGAGATTTCAACACAACATAACATAAAATCATTCATTAATTGCTCACGCATAGATATAAACTATAACATAGAAATTAAAATATAATGGAACTTGTCTTTAAAGCTGGACGACAACAACAATGGGAGGCCGTTCCTCCCTACCAACTCCTGGAGAGCACTCAAACAGTGACTTCTCAGGACCCCCGAGCCTGTTTTGGTCTCCTTGGATGGAACTAGGTGGAGAAATCAACAAAGTACTAGTCCTAAGAATCAATACCAACTCTGCATATTGCAATAAGATCTTTTAGCTGCAAAGCTGTACTAGGTCAACTTCCTGTAGTTTACCCCTCAAACACCTTCCTTATAATTTCCCTTTACCAATGAATTCCTTGAAGTGCATTCACCTGAATGATTCTTCTCCTGGAATGAGCAGCCTCAGCTCTCTACATTGGGCATTTTTATTAAGATTGCCTAGGTATTTTTGGGTTAGCTATCATTAATTGAGCCACCTGCTTTGATCGCACTTTCTTGGGGGATCATGACCCCAAATGTAGGGAAGTTGCCACCTGCAACATAGAAAGTGTTTGAGGATGCTGCCACTTGTCTTTTTGCTCTCCACCTAGTTCCCTCCACCAACTTGACCAGTAACACTCTTTTTAACAGCTCTCCCAAGCTGTTGTCTCCACTTTTATTTATTTAAAATTAAATATTTAGAATTACATTCCACATCCTTGACTCTGCTGAGTCATCAATTTCCACTTAGCATTAAATTTAACATAATGTCTGGGAATAAAATCAAAATAAGATAACATTATTTTACAAAATTGGGGCATGTGACATACACAAACCCTTAGAATATAACATCGTCCTCGATGTTATTTATTCTTCATCCTCTGAAGTCCCCTGGAACAGAATTGGATATGCATCTCGCATCTTACTTTCCAATTCCCAGATGGGGTTCTTCAAGACTAAGGTGCTTCCATTTCTCCTTCACCTGTCCAACGGTGTGGTTCCGAAGTGTAATTTCCCTCCTCCTGAGGATACAGTCCGTTTCCACCAGAAATTCTATATCTGGTTCCACCTGTACAACATTCCAATTAACCACATGAGTAGCATCATGAACATATTTCTTTAAAACAGAAATGTGAAAAACAGTATGTACTCTGAAGTTAGGTGGTAATGCTAATTGATAAGCTACTTGACCAATTCTAGACAAAATTTCAAATGGACCACAGTAATGAGGTGCCAATTTTGCACAACTCCCCAGTCTTAGAGAGGTCTTCTTGGGCCTTACCTTGATGAACACATGTTCACCTACCTAAAAATCCTTTGGAGTTCTTTTCAAGTCTTCTTGACTTTTCTGCCGATCCTGTGCCACTTTTAGATTTCCTTGCACTTGTTTCACAATTTCTTCCATTTCTTTCAACAATTATGGACCTAATACCAATTTATCTACTGGATTACTCCAAGAGATAGGAGTATTACATTTTTGTCCGTATCAAAATTTCAAATGGACTGAATTTAGATGATGTCTGATAATTATTATTATACGCAAATTCTACTAGATGCAAATAGTCCTCGCACTTACTTGGCTGATCTTTCACATACATTCTTAATAAATCTTCCAGTACTTGGTTTACCCTTTCAGTTTGTCCATCTGTTTGAGGATGGAAATAAGTACTGAAATTCAATGTTGTATTTAATCCTTTAAACAAGGACTTCCAAAATTTTCCTATGAACTTAGGATCTCTGTCTGAGATTATGACTTTTGGTACTCCATGTAATCGAAAAATTTGCTTTAGAAAAATATCATCTATATTGGAAGCCTTGTAAGTAGTTTTAACAGGTATAAAATGAGCTGCCTTGCTTAACTTATCAACCACCACCATAATAGAGTCATTTTGATTCTGATTTCTAGGCAGTCTAGTATTAAAGTCTAGACTAATCACTTCCCATTTCCAGCTAGGGATAGGTAAAGGCTGTAGCAAACCAGCTGGGTGTTGGTGTTCAGTTTTTACTTGTTGACATTCTAAACACCTTGCAATATATTCAGCTACTTCAGTTTTCATATTTGGCCAAAAATACTCTTTTCTTAGCATGGTTATAGTCTTTTGATAACCTGGATGACCTGAATATGGTGTTTTATGGATTTCATCCATAATTAATAGCTTGACCTTAGGTACGTTAGGTACATACAGTTTATCTTTATACAGTAAAAATTCTTTTTCATTTAAACTGTAACCTTTTATTAAGTTTTTTGTGGGGTTTTCTTTAGCTTTAGCTTGCAATTCCTGATAAATTTCATCTTGTTTTACCCCTTCTTTAAGCTGTTCATCTAAGTCTGAAACATAAGTGCTGATTGTTGTTGCAAAATTCAGCCTTACGTTCCTACTTAATGCATCACCAACTTTATTTTCTTTACCTTTTATATGCTAGATTTCAAAACCATACTCACTTAAGAAACCTAACCACCTAGCTTGTCTAGCATTTAAATTAGGCTGATCTAAAAGATATTTCAATCCTTTATTATCAGTCATTAAAACAAATTTTCTGCCAATTAGGTGGTGTCGCCACATATTTAAGGCGTGTATCACAACTGCTAGTTCCATATCATATGTTGTGTAATTATTTTCATGAATTTTTAACTTTCTAGACTCATAGGAAATAACATGCCATTCTTGAGTCAGAACATCGCCTAAGCCTTCATTACAAGCATCAGTGCATACTACAAACTCTTTATTAGGATATGCTATTCTTAAAATAGGTGCATTGGTTAATAAAATTTTTAACTTCTTAAAGATTTCTTCACGTTTCCGGTTCTAGTCGAACTTCTTTCCTTTCTTTTGCAAGGAATTTCTCGAATTGACTATCCTCGAAAAGCCTTCAATGAACCTCCGGTAGTAACTGGTAATGCCCATGAAAGATCTAACATCTGTCACATCTTTAGGAACTGGCCAATCTTCGATTGCTCGTATCATTTCAGGATTTACGGAAATTCCTTCCTTGGTCACTACGTGACCTAAAGACTGAATCTTATCCTTAAAGAAGTCACACTTACTAAACTTTGAAAAGAGTTGATGTTCTCGCAACTCTTAAAAAAATAATTTTTAGATGTTCTTTATGTTCTTCTTCCATTTTTGAGTAGATTAGGATGTCGTTGATAAATACGACCACAAGTTTATCTAAATACTTATGGATTATGTTGTTCATTAAACACATAAAGACAGTCAGAGCGTTAGTAAGTGCGAATGGCATTACGACAAATTTGTAGTGACCATATCTTGTTCTAAAGGATGTATTGAAGATGTCTTCATCTTTAATCCTCACTTGATGATATCCTGACCTTAAATCTATCTTCAAAAACACTGTGGCTCCATGTAGTTGATCAAACAGATTATCTATGCGGGGCAACGGATATCGATCTTTGATAGTCATCTTGTTTAGCTGACGGTAGTCTATGCATAATCACATAGTTTCATCTTTCTTTTTAACAAAGATGACAGGTGCCCCCCAAGGAGACACACTTGGCCGAATATAATTTTTATCAATTAACTCTTTTAATTGTGATTTTAACTCATTAAGTTCCAATATGTTCATTTGGTAAGGGGCCTTTGAGCTAGATACTGCACCCAGTACCAGCTCAATGGTGAAGTCCAATTCCCTTTTCGGAGGTAATCCCATAATTTCTTCTGGGAATACATCAACATATTCTTTTAAAACAGGGATGTCTTCTATTTTTAACTTATATGTTTTAATTTTACTTTCTTCATCGGTAATTGTTACAACGTAAGCTTTACATCCTTTTCTAACAGCTCTTTTAAGTTGTAAAGCAGAAATATGCCTTACCATAGTTTTTCTAGGAATACCCTTAACATTTACTGGTTGTTCATCACTGTTTAAGCGTGTGAAAGTATTATCGTAATAGTTTAAAATTACTCTATGCTGTTCTAACCAGTCCATACCAATCAACAAATCATATGAGCCAAGTGGCAAAACATTAAGTTTAACAACAATTTCAAATTTATCCATAAGTAAAGCACATTCTTTCACAAAACAAGTTACTTTTATTTTAGCCCCAATGGCTAATTGAACTAACCATGAATTCTCAAACTTATCGACAGATAACTTACATTTTCCCACTATCTGATGTGCAATATAACTGATTCTAGCTCCTAGATCAATTAAAATAGTTACAGGGGTCTGATTAATCATACCTTCTACTTCCACCATGGAAGTCTCATATTCAGTTTGTCAGTTCTCCAAGGCTGCATTAATTCTAGGCATGCTCCTTGCTAGTTCCCCAACGGTCATCTCCTCTTGTACGGTATGAATGTTGCTAATAGTCTTCTTCTGATTTGGACAGACTAAAGCATAGTGCAGTCCATTACATTCCCAGCACTTGACAGGCTCTTTACGCTCAAAACTCTTGGTAAAATTTCCATGATTATTTGCAGTTTCTTTATCCTTAAAATTGTTCTGATTGTTGGGTGTACTATTCCTACTTCCTTGGAAATTGTTGTTGTTAGAATAGTTTTTGGCCTTATTATTATTGAAATTCCTATTAGGCACAAAATCCTTCTTCTTAAATTCAGACTGATTATTATTTTTCTTAGCCTTCCAGTTGGCCAAGATTTCTTTCTTCCGATTCTGCTAAAAACAAAAGTTAGCCTTCCTCATAGCTTCCTCCAAGGTCTTTGGGTTATCATATTCAATTCTGTCTTTAATATGATACGGTAAACAGCTAAGGAATAGCTATACTTTTGGTTTCTCATCTACAAGGTAGGGTACATACCTAAGTAGACTTAAGAATTTGCTGTTCAGATCCTTCATTGTCATTGAACCTAACTTCAGTTCATAAAACTCCTTAGCTCTTTCCTAGGAATACTTCTTAGACAAGAATTTCTTTTTAAAATACTGCTTAAAGGTACTCTAGTTAACTTCTTTCTCTTTTATACCCTTAACTCTCTTCAAGTCCTGCCACCAAATATCAGCCTTTCCTGAGAGGTTATATATAGCCATCCTAGCCTTTAACTGATTAGAATAATTATATATTTGGAAGTATTGTTCATCTCGGACAACCAAGACTCAGCTTCCTCCCCCTTCTCAGTCTCTCCATTAAAGGTTGGTGGTTTTATCTTTTTGAATTCCTCTAAGATTTCCTCTTAAGGTTTGTATTTCCTCTTCTTGATGTACAGATCGTCATCACTACTGTCACTAGTAGTATGGTAACTTTGTCGTTCACCAAACACTTCTAATGACGAACTACTTTCAGTTTTTGTATGCTTCATCTTTTTAGATTTTCTTTGATGACTAGCATCTTCAGATTCTGACCTTCTACCCCTTCCTTCGGTTTGAAAATTTTCCATTAGGATCTGATTCAGCTCTTCTTGAGCCCTCAAAATCCTTTCATTCTCTCTCTTTATAGACTCCATTTCAGTTTTCAAATCTTTTACAGTCTGTAACAGCTCTGAGGAATTTGCAGTTACATCCCCTGGTATAGGATCTCTGGGTAAATTCCATGTTTCCGTAGCTGGAAACTCCTCCTGTGCAGATTCTCCCATCCTTTCCATACCTACCTATTAAACTTCAGGAAAAAGACAATTCTCCATTGAATAACATTTTAAAAATAAAATACGTTAGCATAATAATTTAATTTACTATTTCATGAAAGCTAGTTGGGCTGCATCAAGGCCTAGTGTTTGAACCTTGTGCTCTGATACCACATGTTAAAACCCCAAATTTTCACAAAAATTTAAAATTTTTGAGATAACAATAAATGTTAAAACCTATGGTTTACTAACAGCTAACAGTTGGCATAAAAGAAATAGTCAAGTAATTAGTTTCATTAAATTCTAAATTAATAACTTAACAGTTATTTTTCGCAGCAATAATAAAATATTTTTGTGTGTTGCTTACTTCAGTTTACTGATTAGTTCTTCTATGTCAGTAGGTGGAATCTACTTTTGAATCCAACGCTTACTTAGCAATCGTGCTAACATAGATGAATATTGTTTCTTACAGGTTTTACAGGTATGATCGATTGAGTATAAATTTAAAATATCTTTTAGTGTCATTAGTATTTTGTTTTTTAAATTAAAAAGCTTAGAGCAATAAGCTGCTAAACACTAGACAACTCCTGTAAGGTGAAATCATTCAATTTTCATCTATTGTTCAAGTAAACAAGTTTGTAAAAATAAGTAACATCAGTACAACATATTTGCGACTCTAAACACTAGAATCTCAATTACAAGTATCTCTACTTTAGTATAGTAATTTGTAATATTTATAAACATTGTTTTTGACAATATTTATGCAATAGTATCTTATCTCGCCTGTGTATTTATTGACCCTTATTTTGTTTCTATCAAATACTTACAGCCTGTTATATTTTGAACAACAAAAACTTTCAAGTGTAAAACTATGACCATCAAACCCTTCTATATGAGCTTATGTTTACCACTGTTTTATTTCCAAGTCTAACTCTGTATTCTATTAACTTTTGAATTTAATAGGATCATTCCTATTCCAATTATTAGTCTTATGTTTGTAATTATCTTACTGTCCACTAGACATTCTGCACGAGTATAAAACCAAGTTGAGTATACTCCTAAGTATTATCAAAGTAAAGTCACTTAAACTATGTAATAGAATTTTGTGATAACATTCTTATCTTCAGCTTTGTATTGCTTCACAGTTTCGATGCTATTTGAGTTATCAGATCAATTATATTTCGTAGATATGCATAATCGATTTGTTCGATGAACATTCAATCTACCAATAGTTTGTTATTATCACTTATTTAAATCCATCCTTTAAATTTGTTTTGCATTATTACAAGGTACTATCTATAAGTATTAGACTTGTAATATTCTTATGGCAAAAGGGTTTACTATATACAAGCTATAGTTTAAATTTGCTACTAGAGACACTAAAGTCATGCCATAGTTAACATGCACTCTTTTATAACTATACTAAAGACTTAAACTTTAACCTACTCTATAAACAAAACATATATTACATGATTTCTATCAAAACAATGTTTGGAATATAGTTATGTGACCGCTTATATCGTTATGGTGATGTTTCTTATCTGATATTATAATGTCATTGGTAGCAAGGGATTATGCTTAATCCACATCAGGCTTAAATTTAATATTTATACATGACCCTAATGCTTGGTCAACGTAACCCTCCACGATCATAAACTTGTGATTATGTTAATATAATACATGGTGCAAATGATTAGTGATTTGGTTACGAATTATTGGGTTGACCTTATGGTTTAACCCATGCTGCAATAAACAAATAATTTGGATAATGCTTCCATGCAGGAACTATAGGACACGACCCTCGCTTCATGGATAAATTTTTTGCTACGTGGTTTAATTATGTCCACGCCTGGAAAATATATAATGTATTGGAAACCTAACCCAAAACATTCTTGTCCCACAGTTTACGCTGGCTCTAGGGTTGCTTGGCTTGTCTCCCATGGAGGCCGTCATTCTCCTGGTTACTGTTTCCTTGTGCTGTGACTGCGTGTTGCTTCTATTCTCCAATGTGTGGTTTTGATTGCTGGTTCTTTCTCTGCAATACGTGGTGTTATCTTTCCTGCTACCTTCGTCTCGCTGCCTATGAAACCTTTCTTCCAAATCCTGTGTAGCTTGGTGACTGCTTTGGTTTCCTTCTTGGTTCTCATGGCTCTCCACTGTGTGAGGTTCTTGAGGGTTGTTGGTTTCCCCACTGCACCATCTATAGGTGACAGTGCTTCGTGAAGCTATTCGTTGTTCTTCCACTGATAGGTAATTTTCATAATGTATTTCTTTTATTACTGCAAGTTATAAGGAATGATTTTAAGCTTAAACAAGTAAAAAAATTTATTGACATTGGTTGTTGTTGTTTTCTATAGGTGCTCATACCTGTGAGGCTTGTATAAGGGATAAAATATAGCCCTTGCAATGGCCATGGCTCGTGGTTCAAACTCGGGTAAGCATTGTGGTATGAAAGATGGATTCTCCCTTTATAAAAGTTAGGGTGGCCGTTGGACTCGCCTAGGGTTTGAAAACCCTTTCTCGTCTTGTCACGAGTTATGTTATGCTTTTTACTATTTTACATGTTGTTGGGAAGAATACTTAAATCCAAAGCCTTGATAGGGTGGATGCAATTTATAATGTGCACAGTACTTAGTTAAATCTTGGCTTCACAGTCGGTTTAGGTTGTAAATTTTGTAAAGGTAGTTTCGCTGTAAACTTGTTTTGGATGTTAGGAGCTTATGCTATACTCTGTGTAATTTTAGGGTTTTTATTCTTCCTAAATATTAATGAAGTTTAAACTCATTTGAGTATTTTGTAAGGGTTTATAAATTAAATTTTAAGGCTGATCCTTACCGCCGTGATGTAAATCTTGTTTGCTTTGATGGAAGTCACAGGTTAGGGTTTGAACTGTAAAAACCCTTCTTCTATTTATACTAATTTTATTATAATAATTAGATTATTTCTCTATTTTATTCTATCTGTCCTTAAAGGACTGTGAGTAGATTATTTGACTATTTAAAGATGGTTACATAATTGTTATAAATTTGGTTATTATGTATGTACTTGTAATGTAATAGTTTAAGGGTTTGAACCCCGACATTATTTCTATAGATATATATAATGTTATTAAAAGACTATGTTTCTCTTGTAAATGCATTTATACAAGTTAATCAGTAATGTAGTTTATTTTTGTGCATAACAATTTTAGTTAGTAGTTTTTAAAATAACTACCCTAAGTATAACCTAGGTTACTACAGTATTAAAATATTTATAATTTACGCTCAGAACATGAGCTAGGGTTTACTCCCTTTTTAAATTTAATAGGATATTAATTCATTTGTTATTATCTTGTAAATTTTATTACTGTTGTACATTTTTTCTTCAATTTGTTTTTATAAATTATTAATTTATGAATATCACTGTTTAAGGATAGTAATAATATTATTTATATTTATAATATTATTATTTATCTATAATATCTATTCTTAAGTTTATGTTGGTTCTTATTTGTTTAATGAGTACGACTCAGAGCAGTCTGTAATATTTGTGTTATTTAATTCAATTGTTTCTATAGACTTATTTAGAGAACAAAAATGAAAGAAATTTCTTACCTGTCAATATTCTTTATATTTACACTATCTGCAAAAGTATAAGGATATTTTCTTATAATATTAACTTAAACCCTAAGTTACTACTATCCTTTAGCTATTAAAGGTAAGAAAGGAATAATGTAACCCTTATCATATTAATAACTATAGTTCAGATAGATGCAGGAAGATTAGTTTTCACTAGAAGAAGAAGATAAGCTATCTGTATTATTTTTATATCTTTTCTTATCATAACATAATAATTTTCAACTGATAAAACTAATTCTTCTACTTCAATACAAGTGTACAGTTTATAAAAATAGAAACTGCATAGAAAAATAATTTATATAGTTAAACATACTAATGCCAATCAGTAATATGAGTCTTGTGTTGTACTAACATGCTATTTACACAGTCTATTTCTGACAACATGTCTACAAAACAATTTCATTTACTTTCTAGAAAATAACTGTCTATTGAGAAGTAATATTTCATTACTCTGAAAACATAAATATTCGATTCATTCATATTCCTATCATACTTCATTTACTTAAACACACTACCTGTGCTAGAGTACGACCAGGATTACTCCAGATGGGGAAAAACATAGGTAGGATTTATCTTTCATCACAGTACAGATTCAGTCTAGAATTAACTAAGAGATTTCAACACAACATAACATAACATCATTCATTAATTGCTCACACACAGATATAAACTATAACACCGAAATTAGAAGATAATGGAACCTGTCTTTAAAGCTGGACGACAATAGCAATGGGAGGCTGTTCGTCCCTACCAAATCCTGGATATCGCTCAAATAGCGACTTCTCAGGACCCCAGAGCCTGTTCTGGTCTCCTTGGATGGAACTAGGTGGAACAATCAACAAATTACTAGTCCTGAGACTCAATACCAACTCTGCATACTGCAATAAGATCTTTCAGCTGCAAAGCTATACTAGGTCAACTTCCTACAGTTTACCCCTCAAACAACTTCCTTCCAATTTCCCTTTCCCAATTAATTCCTTGAAGTGCATTCACCTCAATCATTCTTCTCCTGGAATGAGCATCCTCAGCTCTCTACATTGGGAATTTTTATTAAGATTTCCTAGGTCTTTTTGGGTTAGCTTTCATTATTGAGCCACCTGCTTTGATCCCACTTTCTTGGGGGATCATGACTCCAAATGTAGGGAAGTTTCCACCTGCAACATAGGAAGTGTTTGAGGATGCTGCCACTTGTATTTTTTCTCTCCACCTAGTTCCTTCCACCAACTTGACCAGTAACACTCTTTTTAACAGCTCTCCCAAGCTGTTCTCTCCACTTTTATTTATTTAAAATTAAATATTCAGAATTACATTCCACATTCTTGACTCTGCTGAGTCATCAGTTTCCACTTAGCATTAAATTTAACATAATTTCTGGGAATAAAATCGAAATAAGATGACATTATTTTACAAAATTGGGGCATGTGACATAAACTCCAAGAGGTAACCTTTAATTACTTGACTGCTACCAATTTCAAATTATATTGGATCAGCCCTCCCAAAACTTGAGTTGAAAAATAGAGATCCCTGAAATGCATGGAGTAAATCATAAAAGTTTAGTTTAAATTATATATCCATGGAAGAAATTATAACATTTTATCTAAATTATATATGCATGAAGAGATCATTGCAATGCAAACTACTTGATTGATGGAAAGCCTTTAAATTTTCAGGCAATATTGCAACATAAATAAGATTAATTTGTTTCCTAGTAAGAAAACCATGTCTTACCTTCATGCATATACATGTAGTTCTCACGGAATGAGGTTACAAGTATGGTCTCATAGTCATTGAATTTCAGAACCACAAGTACACTTCACGTAGACCATTCATTATCATTATATTTATTTGCAATAAAATTGCCTCATGCATGTAGAAGCTTGAAGAGAAAATTGGTCGTGCAAGAAAATGGATAATGATGGAATTTCATAGAGTCTAGGAACTAAGAAGCTCCTCGTAAGGGTATTTAACATTTACTATTTTTTAGTTAGTAAATATTTTTCATTCTTGTTCATGTTTCCCTAGACTAGTTTTCTTGGTTATTCATGTAGACCTATTTCCTGGATATTAACATTGCATAGACATTACATCATTCTTTGGTTATGTTCATATTTACGAATAACCAAAGAATGATGTAATTTGTCTGCAATGCTAACGCTACTCTCTCTATTTAGATTTGGTTTTGATGCTTGTTTATTTTCTCATAGTACCAAATCCAATGCCCAATAGTGGAAGCAATTCCAATTCTATCCCTACAATTCTATTTCCTCAATTATTAGATGCCAACAAAAACAACAACACACTGCATTCTGCTATTTAAATATAAAACCCAAAACTTTGTTATTTAAATATCAAACTCAACACTTTGGTGATATTAGACCAACAATACAACATACTTTTTATCTTAAATATTCATACCCAACTCCTTTATCAATAACACTTATGCTCACTCATTCTAAATTCAACCAAATTCCAAAAATTCAAAATGCAAAGCATTACTTCTCATAAGAATTACCATTCACTACACCCGTGAAGCAATTAACTGGTAATTTTTGTTTGTTAGTAATGTGTGCGTAATAAGACATTTATGTTTAACTAAAATGCATGATCCTAGAAGACATTTTGAACCATCATAACTCTTTCTAATTTTATTAAACATTTCCCCCTTTCATCTTGGAAGGTGGAGAGTGTTGGATGCTTGAATTGTCCATGTTTTAAGCCCTATTTTGATCCTTTTGTGTCCTCTAGAATGTACTTTTACCTCTTGGATCCTTATTTACCTTTATTTTGGCATCAAAGATAATCATATGTGACATGGGAAGCATTCTAGGTATTTCAGTTCATTCATATGCTATTATTGCCACTATTATGTTAAAATAAATTGATTTTTATCCTTAAAACAATTTAATAACGTATATCTAAAGGCTTGACCTAAGCCTGTAAGTTGAGTAATTTTGTATACTTAAAGATGCACAAATGGAAATTGGGCACATGGGTCTTCTTTGGAATCATGTCACCCATCTCATCCTCCTATTGGTTCCTTTGATTTCATTATGATGTTACATGAGGAGCAAATTTATTGCAAATTGGTCACAGAATAAAGGAAGCACAATTTTTTCCTAAAGTATAGGATATGTCGATTCATTGAATCTTAATAGATCCTCCTTGCTTTGTTAAGATTTAATTTCTCTTTTAAAATACGAAAGATCAAAGAATCCTGATTCTATTCTCATGTTTAGTTGGATCGAGACCGGTTTCCTCTATTTTGTCCATTTCAGTGTATTGATTGTCGAGCATTTGTCTCCAGTATTTTCTATTTTTGTAATCATGAAAAGTCTATATATATTGTAATATGTTATCTTCAGAAGGTTAATTGGGACACAAATAACAGTTGATCAAGTGTTATTGTAACTTTGTAATCACTATTTATGACTTTTAATATAAATTTGTTTTTCTTATGAGGTTCTCAAGTTTTATCCACTTGTAGAGCTTCATTATACCTAAGGAGGAAGGGACCCCTTCTATGGTTGACCACTTCTTGTGTATGAATGTTCATAATTCATGTTTCACTGTAAGTACGCTTTTTTTATAGTGTGTGTGTTTTGTATTAAACAAGATATTTAAACATAAAATAATAAATGATACAGTAAATACTAAGTGGAGCTCATCAATCACAATTTACCATTATATATTCAAATTTGTAAATGATACAAACATGATTCATCAATCCCCATTGTATTTGATATTTCTCATTTGTTAATATTTTAAAAGTTGTTACGCCAAAACAAAAGGATCACTGAAAGAATAACAAGCACAACTAAACAAAATAGAACACAAATATTTATCCTAGGAAACCTTCTTTGGGAATAAAACCCATCAAAAATTCCTCAATATAGACTTCAATAAGGTAAAATGTAAGACCCAAAAGATAAGACTAGACTACTTCCTGCTTCATTGTTGTAGTTCTCCTTCTCTCTCTTGAGAACTTGTTTGAGTGCTAAGTCTCCAAATGAGAGAGGCACCTCACCTATTATACACATCAATTGAGAATACTAATAACCCAAAATGGATGAATTCGCCTCATTTCCAGGGATGAATTGCCTTGGGAGACTCAAAAATAAATTTTAATAATAATTTTGTGGGTACTACTGACCCGACAGACTTTAAATGACCAAATACATCAATGACATCCCCAATTAGAGGAAAAAGATCTCTTAAAGGAGGAATAATAATAATAAAAAATAGAATATTTTCTGCAGTTACATTTCTTTAACACTCCCTATTAACAAGGAAGTTATTATATAAAAACAACACAACTATACAATTGACACATGAATCTATATGTCATAGGAAATTTTCACAACTATATCAACATCATCATCATTCGTCGAACATTATCAAAACCACAGAGCATCACATCATCATCTTGATCATCACATATCGATACATCATCATGAGAATCATCTCAAGCATCACATATTAACACATCATCATGATCATCATCTCGAGTATCATATATAAACTCATCATCACAAGCATTACATCTCAGCACATCATCACGATCATCACATCTCAGAACATCATCACAAGCATCACATATCATCACATCATCATGAGCATCATCTCGAGCATCACATATTAGAACATCATCATGAGCATCGCATCTCAAGCATCGCATCACATTATCTCAAACATCATCATCTTGATCATCACCTACAATACCACACATGAAAACACAACACAACACAACATCCAAAAATTAATGCGGAGTCATCCACATCATAAATAATGTTGGAATCACATCGTCTGCAAATGAATGCATGACCACATAGTCTACAACTGAATGTTGTACCTGAATGTCTACAAATGAATATAAGACCATATCATCTACAAGTGAATGCAATATCACCTGGAGTGAATGCTAGACCACAACATTTGCAAATGAATGCAAGACCACACCATCTACAACTAAATGCAAGACTATCCACAGTGAATGCAAGACCACAACATCTACAAATGAATTCAAGACCACATCATCTGCAATTGAATCCAAGACCATCCACAATGAATTCCAGACTACAATGTCTCAGAAATTAATGCAAGACGAAATCATCTACAATTGAATGAAATACCATCCACAGTGAATGGCATACCGCAACCTCTCCAAATGAATGCAAGATCACATCATCTGCAACTAAATGCAATATTTTCTGCAATGAATGCCATACCACAACATCTACAAATGAATGCAATACCATATTGTATGCAGCTAAAATCTAGACCATCTACAGTGAATGTTGTACCAAAAAATTTGCAAATGAATGCAAGACCACATTGTTTGCAAATGAATGTCAAACCATTCACAATTAATTTCGTACCACAATAACATATGCAAGCACTCTGATAATCTTGACTAGCCTTCTGTACACTGGCATACCACTCCTAGATTTAGCTTCCATCATCAATAACAATCTCATCATCACTCCCTCTTTCCAGGGAGGTCCTTTCGGGCTACACCAAGCTTGTATCGAAAATATTCAAACTTCACATGAGACAAAGGCTTATTCAACACATTTGCAACTTGTTCCTCTGTAGGAACATACTGGAGCTTCACAACTCCTCTTTACACCATATCCTGGATGTAATGATATTTTATTTCTATATTCTTTGACTTATCATGAAACACTGGGTTCTCTGTCAGCTTGATGCAACTGTGCTTATCACAATAAATATTAGTTGCATCCATCTCGACATCAAACAATCATGCCAAAAACTTGTGAATCCATATTGCTTCGCTATGGGTTGAACATGTTGCAATATATTCAACCTCAACTTTAATGAGCACAAAATTGGTATGTTTTATACTAAGCCATAAGATCACACCTGATCCCAAAATGAAACAACATCATGAAGTGTTATTTCTATATTCACCACTTCCTGCTCAATCTGAATCAATATAGTCATAGAATCTGAACTCACTATCGACTGCATATCTGAGTCCATATTCCAACATACCCTTTAGGTACCTCATCACATGTTTTGTTGAAAATAAGTAAACATGTCATTGCTCCACCATATACTGACTCAAGGTGTTTACAACAACACATATATTTGGTATTGTATTTGTCAAATACATCATTGAACCAATAATTTGTCTGTATGTTGTGAAATCTACTCTTTTTGAAGAGTAATCATTTAGGAGCTTCAGGTTTGTCACCATCAAATTGTTCATTTCCTTACAACCCAACATCCCAAATCTCTTTAGGATATCAACTACATATTTTCCTTAGCTTAGGAAAATCTCATTTGGGAACTGCCATACTTCGAGACCTAGGGAGTAATGCATCATGTCAAGGTATTTCATCTCAAATTTTTCCACAAGCTTCTTCTTACATTCATTGATAAGCTTATCCTCTCCTATAAAAAATAGATCATCCAAGTATAATAGTAATATCATGAACCCATCTTCTACAACCTTATAATAAAGGTTGGAATCTGCTTTACTTTTGGTAAATCCCAAGCTCGTCAGGAAGCCCTCAATTATTTGTACCATGATATGGGTGCTTTCTTTAACCATATAATTCTTTCTTCAATATATATACATGTGTCTTCTTGTCGTGTGTCTCAAAGACTGCTGGTTTTTCAATATATACTTCCTCTTCTATGTCACCGTTTAGAAAGGTTTTCAAGAGAAAAGGTGCATAAAAAATCCTAGGATTGGGAAAAAGGTTCTCCAAAATATGTCCTTTCCATGCCACTTCAAGGGATTGAGCATAGCTACCAATTTTAGGTGTAACACTTGGTATGGAAATTGAGGTAGAAAACCTAAATATCAAGTGCACTTAAGGGGTTTGAATTTGACTAGGTGTCCCTCATTTTAATGAAGTTAACTACACTTTCAACACCATATCTCCCTTTTGGAATTCATAGTTAATCATTTCTACAATCCCTACATTTCGAACAAGAAGAGAGGAAAGGGAAAATTTCACCGAAACCAAGTTTCCATGAAGGTTCAACCACTTATACTTCCAACATGTTAACTTTATCTTAATTTTCTCAATAGTGGGGATTGAATCTGAGGCTCATATATTCCTTGTAGCAATGTGGATCCCTAGATACACAAAACATTTTTTTTTTAATTTTCATATTTCCTATGTTATTATATATGTAGTTTTCGGTGAATCCTAGTAAGATGTTACTCTTCATCAATGTGTAACAGCATATAATATGGGATATTTGATAGTAGAATACCATACATGAAATGTTGGAGGACATTCCCCTACCACTAGAATGCCACATATATATTGTATTTGGGAATTTGGTGGTTGGCACTATTCAAGGATTCTTTCAAATGGGTCAAGAAATGTGCATGGTGCTATAAGGAAAGAAAACACATTTTTATTTGTCTTTATAATGAACTCCACCTCATCCTTCCAATGTATCATTTTCATCATTGGGAAATTAACTTTATCAAAAACAAATTTTCATCAAAGAAAACATAATTTCAATATATCATTGTAGTGAGAACCATGTACACTAAGTGAGTGAATTTCCCATACATTTGAGTGGGCCCATCTAAAGAAACAAAGTAGTTTTTTTGGAATGTGCTTTGTAGGTTTGGATGTCCAATACAAATCACTTATAACCAAGGGACCAATTATATAGGGAATATTTTCATTGGTTTGATGAAAATTTTCCAAATCATGAATATGAAGAGTAACGCTTACTACCCTAGGGCCAATGGATAAGCTAGAAAAAAATCAAAGTCTTGGTTTTTATTCACATGAAAAAATGTGACATGAAGAGTTCAGGTTTGACTGACTGAATTCATGCAACACATTGGTAATAATGGATGGGATGTAATAAGTGATAAAGACAAGCACTATTTAAATTAACATTCAAAAATAAAACCATCATGCTAATAGAATATTGGGTAGCAATAGAGGCTACCACCAAAATAGTCATTAAAAGAACAACTAAAGGAATTGGAACCACAAATCAAACCAACACATTGCAACCACCTATGTCTCTATCCCTTAAAGGTATGGTATTTTCATATCCAAACTTGGTCCTTTACTCCTTCATGATGTTTCTAGTGGCTCAGATAATACAATTTGTTCCAAGTCTACTTTTAAACATATGGAGCCACAAAGGGATGGACTTGATGTGTTATTGAATCTATTATTCGTTATGAATGAGATGAGGAAAGGTATGACTTGGGACAACCTATTATATATTTGGGAGGGTATAGTGTTCCTAAGTTAAACTCTAATGAATCTGATCAACCACCCAAGGTTATATTCGCAAAGAAAGAATGAGAAATGTATTAAAAGTTCTCAACACGAGTTATTAGTAAAATAAGTATACCTTATTCTCCATCTAGATTACAAAGTTGGTCCACTTTTTGCTTTGTAAAATTTGTTTTTCATATGGTGTTGGATGCCATCCATATTTCTCCTCCTATCAAAAACATGACACATGGACTAGTTAAACTGATTATTATGTAATCATTTACTTTTTCTAGGAATTAAAAAAATATCATTCCACATAATAAATATACTTACAAAGTTAAAAATCAAGGCTTGTAGACCCTTTTGACCACTATGATGTCAAATATAAAAATCATTTAACAAGTTTGATATAATCTTATGAGCAAATTAAATTACCCGGGTAATCTCCTCATCGAACTTCTTCCATGCATCTTACTCTTCATATGCTTTCCCACGTTCTTTCCATACTTTAATAATTATATCTATTGGCCTCTTTTTTATCCTTTTCTTGGGTGGGATTTTTTTATCATCTTTGTTTGGTTGCACCAGAATATCTTGCAATTTTGAGACTTTATTTTTTCCCTATTTATAGACCAACCTATGCCAAATTCAGTCTCCATGTCATGGACAAGTTCTTTCTGCAGGTGCATTGCTTTCTTTGAAAATGGAAAATTTAGATGGGATTTGAAATATTGAAGACATGATTCCTTCAACCTCTTCAAAAAAAAAATTTCCATATCTGACATTTGGATTTCCCTTGAAACCATGTTGTATTATGTCTTTGTATTGTAGCTTCCAATGTAAGATGAAAAATATGCCATAGTGTAAGAAGTTTTGGTCTCAAGAGTGGGTCGGGAACTGGAAGTATGATTTGCTTCTTGTTCCATTGAGTTTATTGTTATTTATTTCCTCATTGACCTTATGCTCAATCCAGGAGTGGTTGGGGAATCAATTGTTTCCCTTCGACATGGTTGATTTGGTTGGAATGTTTTAGGGATTTTAATAGATCTTTTTTCTATGTATCTAGCGAGTGTTTTGAAGTACACACCATCCATATTTTTCACTTACCACATCCCCAATCGGAAGCCAATGCCTCTTTCCCTTAGTTAGTCTCATTTTCCTAGATATATAAAATAAATTTATCTTAGCTCTATAAATTGACAATTACATACGTCATTATGGCCAGTGTCTACTCCCTTTGATCCTTTGTTGACACCTACCTTTTCTCCCTTGCTGCTGCTTGAAATTTTGAGGTGACTTAAGGAAAATTCTTTGCATCTAGTCCATGGAGGAAAATGAAGGAGACACTACTAGGACAGTAGAGGGCGAATATCTACCATATATTTCATGTTTTTGACAAAATAAGTGAAATTTAAATAGTAGTGGTCAGGAAGAAGAAGTCATTTATTCCTATTTTATTCACTGGGTGAACAATATGAAAGACTTCATGCCTACTAGGATGTGTATTTAATAAAAAATTAGGACTTCTTGCATGAAATCCTTCACAGGGGGAGAGGGTTGCAATTTCCACACAAATGAGCTTATATTTTTCTTACAATATTGTTATTTTCTTGAAGGTCATCTTCCCAAAATCTTGAATCATGGTTATATGATGGGAATTATCCCAGTCTTGCCTCATCTCACAAGTTTGACTAGTGGAGCTCTGGTGGTTCTCTTTTGTGATATGTTGCATATGTTTTATGTTTAAATGTTTAGGACCATGGAATTTTTTTGTTTCATCAGTTGACACTAACTTTGGTTCACTTAAAACTGAATTGCACACCAATTTTGGCCCTAAATGTAACCTTCTTGAGGTGCCAAGTTCAGCATAAAATGCACCCAATTTAGCTCCTATATTTGGTACTAAATCTAAACACATTGGTGTTCCAAAGTTAGCGCAAATTGTGCCTAAGTTAGCATTGAGTTTCCTCCTACAAATAAAAACTAAAAGGAAAATATATAATTGCATAATTATATATATACAAATAATTATTTCATCACAAATATATTACAATATTTTAATCTCTCCAAATCCCTATCGAGGTAAATCATTAAACCTTAGCCACCATCAAAGATATCTGTCAAGCACGCATCACATTCGAAAGTATTCCATGGATTCAAAAACACAATTATGCCACACAACTCTCCATGCATGTACATCACCATGCCTATTCATCACCAGATAAAATCATAGCATTGCACAAGATCAATCTCCCCAAGAACATCCAAGACACCTCACTTTCCCCTTATCTTCTCCTAGGGTTTCCTCATGAAACCTATATTCTAGATCATATGGTTTCCTCATGAGCCCTAAAATTTTGAATACAATTACAAATAAAAGTGAAAAATTATGAATGAATACAAGGTCTAACTACTCCCCTATATATACAAGTATAAGAGAGGATAACACAAAATAAGGACATGTGTTCATACAAGTAACCAACAAGAAAACCCTGCATAGAGAACTCATCAATACAATGATGCAAATCTCTTAAGATAGGATTTATCTAACCCCCAAAGTGAAATTTTATCCAAGTCATGACCTTGGGCTCAATGTCACTCCTACAATATTATTCCCACTCCAAAAACATGTGATTCCAATGCCCCCTCTTCCATGGTGGTTCACTTACCAATTGTAATTAAACAAGGTGTTTATCCTTTAATTGTGTGCCATGTTCCCAATTCTATTATGATATGTACCAATGTAGTAACTAGGAAACATAACCTTGTGGAGTGTGCAACATATTTTCTAGGTGTTTTTTAGTGGTTGTAACTAGACTTGAAGGCCTACAAAAATAACATGTCAATCCCATGATTTCTTCAATTTTTTCATATTCAATCAAGTTTTGTTTTTATTCATGGAATTATTTTGTAGTAGGAAACATTACCATTCATATAACCTAAGCATTAGGGTTCAACGATTCAATCCTCTCACATAATGTGTGTTATAACCCATTAAATGCCAACCAATCACAAGAAGTGATATAATCGTTAGTTACATCAAATGTTTATTTGTATTCCTCTTCTTCATACACGTCTATAAATTCCCATTGTGACCCTACGCCCATTGATTCAAGAGGATGTGTAGATTGGATAATATATATGATTTTGTTTTTTTTCTTTGAAAGACAAGCTAAAATATTCATTGTACTATTATTAATGCATTTTTAGTTGTGGGGTATGGTCCTTCAAAAGTAATAGGGTAAGGTTTGTTCATATATCTAGGTTGGATGATGTTAATATTGGTAGATATCATTCATCCAACTAAATTCATTGTTACATTTTCTATATATCCTTTGTGACTCAAAACATATAAGACTATAATTTCAAATATAGTTCAAGTTCTCTAAGTTGTTGAACGCCTAAACCTTATGTAGTGTATACCATCAAGAAATATCATGGAAAATAACTACAAAGAAAGAAAACTCCAACATATCTAGAAGTGAGAATGTCTACCCACTCTTAAGGAGTCATTTTTAAACCTTTTCATGAAACAAGTTCAACAATACTCTTGAATTCAATTGTTAAGAATTACAACTATATATCCCAATTTTACATTTTATACAAAGTTTAAATTGTTTACAAAGTTTTATTGCCAACCATCACTAGTTTTTAACACCGTGTTTTCTTATTCAACCAAGAGATTTGGAAAACCATAATCTATTCAATTTATAATGGACATGGTCTTAATTCCATAATGGGGCATCTATAAGCTATTTGCATCAACTTATTCAAATAACTTGGTTTTGTATTCCTCTTCAAAACATAATTATAGTAAAGGATCCTATAGTAATGTGGAGTTTTATTTGAGATTTTATTCTCTTATTATTCTAAGGTTTGAGTTCGGATAACTTCTTTTGTTGAGTTTAGACAGGTTTTTTTAATAATTAGTTGGGAATGCATCTCTCAAAAATTGATTGGAAGTAGCATTACAACTAGGAAAATTAAATTAATCATCTTTTTAGAAGACGATGTCCTATTTTTTATTTCATAGTGTGTCTTAAATAAAAGAGAGCACATTAACAAGATATGTTCAACACTATTCTCTTGGTGTAAAGCTATTATGTAACTATTCTCATTGTTTCCAGGGGAGGCCATGCATAGAGGACGTGGACGACGTAGAACTACTAAATCGACTAGATGAAAGTGGGTGGAAATAGATACGATAACAGGATATGTAGATACAATAAAGGTAAGAGGTAAAAACAACCTAAACCAAAGGAGGAAGGTGTTTATGAATTCACAAATGCTACAAAATAGAGGAGATAAAGTCATTTTTTTCCATGAAGCATTTGAGGTCAAACTTATTGGTTTCAAATGCATAGAAATGGTGATTAACTGTGATTCTATGATCAAGGGAGGAAATTTAAAATTAGGATGGCCATGTGGGATAGGTATGTTGGATACTTTTCTTGTTGAAATTTTTTCTCTAATTATATAACCCGGGTCATAAAATTGTTTTTTTCTCAAATCCAAAACATGATATCAATATGTTAAACATATGACTAGAGTGAGGTTTTGTTTTGGATAGCACATTAGTTGAAATGGTTTAATTGGTGTACTAAAAATTATTTAATATGTTTTGTATTACAGGGGCCAAATGAGGCCATGGAAACAGGCAGTGTCATATCTAATGAGGACACAATGCTTGGCATGGGACATCAGGTACTCAAATTTTGACTTAACTTTGAAAAATTGATTTGATGCAAGTACATGATATGACCCTCCAATATTCATGGAGAAAATATAGGCCTCTTTATTGTCCAAAATGTACATGTGGGATCTAATCATAGAAAAAATTCAGAAAAAATCACTAGGATATTAATTCCATATTATGTTATGTCATATTACAATGGTTAATGGAGAAGGCTAGAAAAATATTAGCCTTCAATGTAAGTATAGAGTATAAATTCGAATATGTATACACATCATCTCCAATTGGAAAGTGGAAAAGAAATGAATATAGGTCATATTATGTATATAGTTGGATGTGAATACACACACAAAAATACTACAGGATTTATTAATAGTAGTAAGGGAAGGGATCCAACTATAAGAAAAAAAATTCAATTTGTCGAGGTTATAAATTATAAAGATGGAGATATGGAAAGAGACTCAGTTGATAGATTGATAATGGTTGATTCTATTATGGACCTTAACATTGGGGATGGGTTATTTATTGATTAACCTTTCTTAAAATGTACTCCTACGTGAAATAAAAGGGAAGAACAAGGTCTCCCTAAGGATGTTCATAAGGGAAGAAAACCAAAGACTAATCAATGAGCATGGACTAATCTTTTATAAACTATGTTGTCACAATTGTGTTTTATTTTAAATTATTGTATAAATAAAGTAGTTTGTCTGTTGGCCCTAGGAAAAGACAAGAAAAGATAAACAAAATCTTGTTCGGAAAGATGAATATTCCCATCGTAAGATGAGAAAATATCACGGTAGAAGAAGATGTAGTAAAGGAGGAGAAAAGCAAGTTGAAATGAGGAGTTCAACCTAATTTTGGTAAAAATCTAGTTATACTAATAGTCTACTTTTGGGAATAAAGCATGATTGTAAATTGGGATGATAGTGCCTATTTTTTAGATGTAATGTGATGGGTTAAATTAGTAAGACAATGTGTCGACTGATAGTTGAGAATCACTCGATAGGTAAAACAAGAATCATAAAATCCTATAAAGTCAATCCAAGTTGTGTGCGGATGACATAACACATATATGAAGAAGAGAAGAGAATAAGGAATAATAGAAGATATACATAAAAAGAGAGAGAGACCAAAACTAGAGAGCATGAGATGGGAAAAGAAGGCATTGATTGTAAAGAATATCTAAAGAAGAGTCTGCATGCTATGTGCGTAGAACAAAGGATTTCAAATATTACTAATGCTAGATGAAGAGTGCATTTGCATTTTTTCTCAAATGGGTTTCCACATTAAACTATGTGCTTCTATGTCTTTTATCAATGTGTTTATGCTTGATTGAATATTTGTTGTGAATGAATATATTAACTCTGTCGAGCATCTAAAATGATATAAATGATATGGAATGTCAATGCATGTTTAAAATATATAGACTATATGTTGTGATGTATGTTGATGGATCAATATGTTATATTCTTTGATGATGTATGTATGAAGACATAAGACTATTCCCTAGTTTCGGTCGAGTGACTGGATGGTGCTATGATCAAGAAATCCCCTGACATCACTACAAAAACTTGGTTCTGGAAGTCCCCATAGATATCTCTGGTGAGACCTCATATGTGTCATAGGTGTTGCCGATGTGGTTATAATATATCAGGTCGATATCTTGGGATTTGTTGATGAACAAGATATTTGAACCCATGTCGACATGATATCATGACAACAAATGGTTCCCTTGCCTGAACCTAAATCATTGTAACGAGGATATGTTTTGGAACCTGAAGAAACCATAAACTTAAGATTGGGTTGATTATAAAGAACAAGATTTCGTGCAAGAATAAAGTAAAGAATCATGACTAAGCCAAACAAAATGGTTGGAAATATACCTTTGCATAAACTTTCATGATATTTTCTTTAGTGAATTTTCCATTGTATTGCATAAATAGTTTTGAAAGCTAGCAACTCAAAAGAAAATTTTCAAGGCAAATAAACTATAGGGTGGAGTCCTCAGTTGATCTAGTAGGTGAAAAGAGTTAATAACCCTATATAGGGCTGTTAACTTCTAGGTTGATAGTATTTTGGAGGGATATATCATGGAGATTGCATTGGACACGATATGTTATATTTTTATCATTTAATCAATATTATCTAGGATCTTATCTGAGAGAATAATATGCACAACAATAATCATACATTAGAGGAATTTTGGGGTCTAAAATGGGCCTCCTAAGGAAAATAATAAAATAATAGTTAAAACAATAAAATAATAGTTAAAATAATAAAATAATATTGATTAATTTTGGAGGAAGAAAGAAAAAAACTACTTTTTGTGTTCGTATTTTCGACATATCTCCCAGTGTTTTTACTCAAATTTCAATCGAGAGAGCTCGTTGGATGCGGAATTTGATTCCACATCCAATGAGTACCCACACTGCATACTTTTGATGGACCTCGCTACCCCAAAAACAAGAAATACCTAAAAAATGTGATGATGACATCATCATCATGTTTTTTCAGGTATTTCTTGTTTTTGGGGTAGCGGGGTCCATCAAAAGTACGCAGTGTGGGTACTCATTGGATGCGGAATCAAATTCAACATCCAACGAGCTCTCTCGATCGAAATTTGAGTAAAAACACAATGAGATATGTCAAAAATACGAACAAAAAAAGTAGTTTTTTTTAATGACAAATATGTCAATTCAACCATTATGGTTGACTTATTTTATTGAAATTCTATTGGCTCTTGAATTCCAACTCACAAAAACTTATTTTGGCACGTTTTCTTATAAGGCCCATTTTAGACCCCAAATTTCCTCTAATGAGAGACAAGAGACACAAAGAGTTTTCCCCGGGGAAACCATAAAGGAGAAAACCCCACAACTTCCTCATTGATAGAATGAAAACCAATAGAAAAAAGTAAAAAGAAAAAACACAAATATGATCTTCGATAGTTGTTCTCTCTCTCTCACTTGTGCGAGCTCCTTCTCTCTCACTCATGCACTATTGTTGAGTGAGTGTGTGTTTCAAATAGAGAGTCTCACTCTCTATTTATACTAGTTTTCCACTTAACAATTACTCTACAGGGCCAACCTCACTAGGAGAGTCTAATAACTCTAATACCCCTCAATTGTTGGGAATATTTCCCTGACTTACAACAGAGGGCTAGCCTCAATCACTTTACATGAATTTATTATATTAATGACTCTCTCGATCGAAGGAACAACCATCTCCGTTGGGGTACAATGAAATACAATATAAAATATACAAGTGAATACATTTCAAAGTTACAAATACATCAACACTCCCGCCTAACTAGGAAGATATTCTCTTGACACAGTTCATCATCACAAGTCTCCATTGCTAGATCATCATCAAAGTTGGATCATCATCATCACTGCTCCCACTATCTTGAGCAAATGGTGCTATATCTCAATTCTACTTGTCATAGGAAGTTCTACAGAGCTATCCCTTTTTCATGTTGGATGTAGGTCTCAACACTTATATTCGACCATGGGAGGCCCATCCTACCACCATGTTGGAAAGGCCCAATGCTTACATCCATCGACATGGTAGGACACACTATCTACCATCCGAGGAAAGGCATAACACTTACATACACCGGCATGGTAGGACACACCATATACCATTCGAGGAAAGGCCCCTACACTTACATCCATCGGCATGGTAGGACACACCCTCTACCATATAGGGAAAGGCTCTACACTTATATCCACCGGCATGGTAGGACACACTATCTACCATATGGGGAAAGGCTCTGCACTTACATCCACCGACATGGTAGGACACATGGTCTACCATCCCATGGAAATGATCTACAATTACATCTTACCATGGGAGGCCCAGCTTGCCACCATGTTAGAAAGGCTCAACACTTACATCTGACCATGGGAGGCCCATCTTTCCACCATGTCAGAAAGGCTCAGCACTTACATCTGACCATGGGAGGCCCAGCCTGCCACCATGTCAAAAAGGATCAATACTTACATCTTATCGTGGGAGGCCCCACCTACCACCATGTCAAAAAGGCTCTGCACTTACATCTGACCATGGGAGGCCCTACCTACCACCATGTCAAAAAGGCACAACACTTATATCTGGCCATGGGAGGCCCAACCTGCCACCACGTTATAAGGGCTTAGCACTTACATTCGACCATGGGAGGCCTAGCCTACCACCATGTCAGAAGGGCTCACAGACTCATCACTACCCATTGGATGGAACCTCGATTTGAAGAATCAACAAGCTTCTCTATGAAGTACTCAAACTTCACATTCTCCATTTCTAGCATAGAATCACATCAGGGCTGATTATGTCCAATGAGAACCTACAAGCTTCGCCAGGATTGATTACATTCTAGGATAACCTACAGGACTGATTACGTCTTAGCAACCTATGAGCTTTGCCAGGATTTTATGCTTAGACAACCTGTCTCACCGGCAATGCTAGAACTACCTCTTTTTAGAGATCTCGATCTAGATCACAAACTAGAGCTTCATTGCTCCTTTCTTGGTTGTACTCAACGCCATGTAGGAATCCATCCTGCCAAACCTGTAGCCCATACTAGATCTCAAATTGAAGAAGCAACCCAGGGTGCTCTTCTTCTTAGTGGTGCTACCAATCTGAATCAACATAACCATGCAGGTTGGTATTTTGATTTGCATCATACTTGAGCCCATACTCAATTGTACCCTTTAGGTACCTCACTGCAAGCTTTGAAATTAGGTGAACATGTCTTGGATCCATCAGGAACATAAATGAACAAATCATCTAACGATACATCGTGGTATCAACCGTCTCTAATGAAGCATCACTCAATAGCTTCAAGTTCGATGCCATAGGTGTGGCCATGGCCTTACAGTCCATCATCTTGAATCTCTTCAAGATCTCCACTGCATACTTCCCTTGTCCAAGGGATATTCCATCTGCACTCTACCACGCCTCAATTCCTAGAAACTAGTGCATCATACCCAAGTGCTTCATCTCGAACTCGGAAGCAAGTCTCCTTCTTGCATCTTTAAAGAGTTCTGCATCTTTAAAGAGTTCCTCTTTTCTTGTCAGGAATAAGTCATCAACATATAATAGGAGCATCCTTAGTATTATGCCAGTAACCCAAATTTTCACAAAAAATTTATAATTTATAATTTAACATAAAATGTCTAAAGTTTCAGTTTAATAACTACTAGCGGTTAGCAGAAAATCGGAAACAATTAACATTATGTAGTGATTAACTTCAAACACATACAAACAAATGCCTTTTAATTTTGATATGTTATGTATATGATCTGCATTCAGTTGCTTCTAGCTGTACTGATGATTTGATTTTGTCAAGTAGGTGAGAAGTTATGTTCTAAACTGGGGCTTACTTATCAATTGCTAACTCAACTGGATTTCTGGTTCTTACAGGTTCAACAGGTAAATTTTTGAACAAGTAGGAGTTTTTCATTGCATTAAATCTAGATGTACTTCTTTATCGTATATAAAATTCTAGAGTATATATTGATTAATAGAGTTCAAGGCTACTATGAGGTAAAGTAAATTTCTTTGTTGTGTTTGCATCTATGACAATATTTTAAGCCTAGTCATAAAGACCAATATCCTTGGCATACTAATGTCTTTCACCAGCTTGAATTCTACTTAAGAATTCATCTTTAAAGCTATAAGCCAAGTTACTCACAAGTTCTACTGATGAGCTTAGAGCTCATAATTTAATATAAAGACACTTTTACTGAAGCAAGAGTTTACTGCTATTGCTATGTCTAGTATCTAAAGTGTTGCTCTATAAGCATGAATATAAATCTAAGGCCTTCAAAGAAAAAGCTTACAATAGATCACTTAGCTCTACTTTTAATTATGCTCTAATAGAGAAGAATTATCAGCTTATTATTTGTAAACAGTTATAAATGTCTACTTTCCCTAATAGTCATCAAGCTATAATTTCAATCTTCCAAGTTTCATCATGTCACAAGTATTGTAGAAAAATTACATTACCATATCACTTAATTATATTACTAACTCATTTTACCTTTAACCCTGGATAGTATTACTACCCTATATTTACCAAGTCTATTATAAACATTGGTTTAATTTATTAAGAGTTTGGTCCTTTATGGAAACCAAAAGATTACTAACTTTCAAGAAGTCTCCCAACTATAACACTGTCGACTTAAAGCATTTGTAAGAATTATGCTTGTGTAGAAACACTACCTAACATTTACTTGCAAAAGGTTGAACTAAGCATAATGACCTTACCAGCGTTGATTTTACATAACACTAATGCAAACATAACATTACTCCTTTAATATAAGGTTTGTTTGAAGAATCATTAGGAGTGCTATTGACTATAAGTCAAACGCATAACTCCAATATTGATATCCACTTATATTTGTTTACCAAAGATTGATCTTAGTGTTATCAAATGCAATTGATTATATATATATATATATATATATA
>LPNX010076702.1:36370-50794 GCA_001517045.1 Pseudotsuga menziesii
CTTGAATGGGAATTTTTATAAAGATTACCTAGGTCTTTTGGGTCAGTTTTCATTAATTGAGCCACCTGCTCTGATTCCACTTTCTTGGGGAATCATGACCACAATTGTAGGGAGGTTTCCACCTGTAATAGTTGAAAGTGATTTGAGGATGCTACCACATGTCAGTCTGCTCTCCACCAAGTCTCCTCCCCAAATGGACTAGTAACACTCTTTTAACAGCTCTCCTAAGCTGTTGTCTCCTCATTTATTTATTTATAAATAAAATATTTAGAATTTACATTAAATATACTTGACTCCACTGGGTCATCAATTACAACTTAGCATAAAATTTAACATATTATTCCTCAAATAATATAAAATTGTTTTTGCAAAATTGGGGCATGTGACATACACACCTCCTTAAATTATAACATCGTCCTCGATGTTATTTATTCTTCATCCTCTGAATTCCTCTGGAACAGAATTGGATATGCATATTGCATATGACTTTCCAATTCCTAGGTGGCTTCCTCTGTACTAAGGTGCTTCCATTGCCCCTTCACCTGACCAATGGTGCAATTCCGAAGTGTGATTTCCCTCCGCTCGAGGATACAATCCGGTTCCACTAGAAAATATCCTTTTGGTTTCACCTATACATCATTCCAGTTAACAACATGAGTAGCATCATGAACATATTTCTTTAATACAAAAATGTGAAAAACATTATGAACTCTTAAATTCGGTGGTAAGGCTAACTAATAGGATACAGGTCCAATGTTGGACAGTATTTCAAAAGGACCACAGTAAGGAGGTGGTAGTTTTTCACAACTACCCAACCTAAAAGAGCTCTTTTTGGGTCTCACTTTGATGAACACATGTTCACCTACCTGAAACTCCTTTGGAGTTTTTTTAAGGTCTGCTTGACTTTTCTGTCGATCTTGTGCAATTTTCAGATTACCTTGTACCTGCTTTACAATTTCTTCCATTTCTTTCAATAGTTCAGGACCTGATACTAATATTTCCACCAAATTACTCCAAGAGATAGGAGTGTTACACTTCCTTCCATACAAGATTTAGAAAAGACTAAATCTGGCTAACGCTTGATAATTATTATTATAAGCAAATTCTACCAAATGCAAATAATCCTCCCATTTACTTGGCTGATCCTTTACATACATTCTTAGTAAATATTTCAGTACTTGATTTACTCTTTCAGTCTGTCCATTAGTTTGAGGATGGAATGAAGTACTAAAATTTAGTGTAGTGTTTAATCCTTTAAATAGAGATTTTCAAAAGTTACCTGTAAACTTAGGGTCTCAATCTGAGATTATAACTTTTGGTATACCATGTAGTCGAAAAATTTGCTTTAGAAATATATTAGCTATGTTTTCAGATTTATAAGTAGTTTTAACAAGTATAAGGTGGGCTTCTTTACTTAATTTATCGACCACTACCATTATAGAATTGTTTAAATTCTGATTTTTAGGCACTCTAGTAACAAAATCTAGACTAATTATCTCCCATTTCCAGCTAGGAATGGGCAATGGCTGAATTAATCTAGCTGGGTGTTGATGTTCAGTTTTTACCCACTGACATTCAAAACATCTAGCGATATATTCTGCCAGTTCAGTCTTCATGTTTGTCCAAAAATATTCTTTTCTTAACATAGTTATAGTCTTCTGATAACCTAGATGGCCTGAGTATGGAGTTTTATGGATTTCATCTAAAATTAATAACTTAACTTTAGGTACATTAGGTACATACATTCTATCTTTATACAGTAAAAATCCTTTTTCATTTAAACTATACCCTTTACTTAAGCTTTCTGTTGGATTTTCTTTCGTTTTTGCTTGTAAATTTTGGTAAATTTCATCTTGTTCTAACCCTGCTTTAAGCTGTTCTTCCATATCTGTTGTATAAGTGTTGATAACTGCTGTAAAATTCAGCCTTGCATTTCTACTTAATGCATTAGCAACTTTATTTTCTTTCCCTTTAATGTGCTGAATTTCGAAATCATACTCACTTAGAAAAGCTAGCCACCTAGCTTGTCTAGCATTCAGATTAAGTTGATCTAACAAATATTTTAATCATTTATTATCTGTCATTAGAATAAATTTTCTTCCAATTAAATGATGACGCCACATCGTTAGAGCATGTATAACAACAGCTAATTCCAGGTCATAAGTTGCATAATTCTTTTCATGAGTTTTTAACTTCCTAGACTCATAAGTAATAAGATGCCCTTCTTGAGTTAATACTCCACCTAAACCATCATTGCAGGTGTCAGTACACACTACAAAATATTTATTTGGATCAACTATTCTTAAAATAGGTGCGCTGGTTAATAAACATTTTAACGTTTTAAAGCTCTCCTCGCACTTATGATTCTAGTCAAATTTCTTTCCCTTCTTCTGTAAAGAGGTTATCGGAATTGCGTTTCTCAAAAACCCTTCGATGAACCTCCGGTAATAACTGGTAACTCCCATGAGGGATCGAACATCAGTTACATCTTTAGGAACTGGCCACTCTTCAATCGCCTTTATCTTTTCGGGATCCACCGAAATTCCTTCCTTAGTCACCACATGACCTAAGTACTAGATTTTATCCTTAAAGAAATCGCATTTACTAAACTTTGCAAAGATTTGATGATCTCGTAACTCTTGGAAAACAATTTTTAAATGTTCCTTATGTTCTTCTTCAGATTTTGAATAGATTAATATGTCATCGATAAACATGACCACAAACTTGTCCAGATATTTATGCATTACATTGTTCATTAAACACATAAAAATAGTTGGGGCATTAGTAATCCCGAATGGCATGACGACAAACTTGTAATGGCCATATCAAGTCCTAAAAACTGTTTTAAAGATGTCTTCATCTTTAATCCTAACTTGGTGATATCCAGACCTTAAATCAATTTTTCGAGAACACCGTAGCTCCTCGTAGTTGATCAAATAGATCATCTATGTGAGACAACGAGTATCTATTTTTAATAGTCATCTTATTCAACTGACGGTAATCTATGCAAAGTCGCAGAGTTTCGTCCTTTTTCTTAACGAAGATGACAGGTGCCCCCCAAGGAGACACATTGGGTCGAATATACTTCTTGTCAATAAGTTATTTTAATTTGGATTTAAGTTCATTAAGTTCAAGTATGTTCATCCGATAAGGGGATTTTGAGCTGGGTACTGCACCAAGTACCAGCTCAATGGTAAAATCTAGTTCCCTTTTCGGAGGAAGTCCTAAAATTTCTTCCAGAAACACATCTGCATACTCTTTTAAAACTGGTATATCTTCCAGTTTTAATTTATTTGTATTATTTAGATTTTCCTCATTATTTAATGTTACTACACAATTCTTTACAAAACAAGTTACCTTCCTTTTTGCACCAGTGGCTAACTGAACCAACCAAGAAATTTCAAATTTTTCAATAGGCATCTTACACTTTTCTACCAATCTAGGTGAAATATAACTTAAACTAGCTCCTGGATCAATCAAAATAGCTATGGGTGTTTGGTTTATCTTACCTTCTACTTCCACCATGGAAGTTTAATAGTCTGCTTGTCGATTCTCCAAGGCTGCATTGATTTTGGGCATAGTCCTCGCTAAATCTCCAACAGTCATCTCCTCCTATAATGTATGGATATTACTGACAGTCTTTTTCCGATTAGGACAGACTGAGGCATAATGTTGGCCATTAAACTCCCAGCACTTTATCGGTTCTTTTTGTTCAAATTTTTTCATGTAGTTACCATGATTATTAGTAGACTCTTTACTTTTTTTATTGTTCTAATTGTTTGGTGAATTATTCTTATTCCCTTGGAAATTCTTATTAGAAAATCTTCTAGCCTTATTATTTTTAGAATTCCGATGGGCACAAACTCTTTCTTCTTTTGATCATAATTATTATTCTTTTTGGTCTTCCATTTCATTTTCTTTTTTAACAGATTCCATTTCAGAATCCTCTCATTTTCTTTTTTAACAGATTCCATTTCAGATTTTAATTCTTTAACTGTTTGTAAAAGTTATGAGGAATTAGTGGTTATGTCTTCTTGTATGGGGTCTCTTTGTAAGTTTTCTTATTTAGTAAAGGGAGATACCTCTTCCGCATATTCCTCCAGTCTTTCCATATCTATTGTTAAACTCAGAAAAAAATTTCTTTGTTGAATAACATTAAAAGAAAACAACATCAACAACATGATTTAATACACTGTTTCATATAAGCAAGTTGAGATTCATCAAGGCCTAGTGTTTGAACCTTGTGCTCTGATACCACATGTTAGTACCCCAAATTTTCACAAAAAAAATAGAATTTTTAATGTAACATAAAATGTCTAAAGTTGCAGTTTAATAACTACTAGCGGTTAGCGGAAAAATGGAAACAGCTAACATTATGTAGTAATTAACTTCAAACACATACAAACAAATACCTTGTAATTTTGAAATGTTATGTATATGATCTGCATTCAGTTGCTTCTAGCTATACTGATGATTTGATTTTGTCAAGTAGGTGAGAAGTTATGTTCTAAACTAGGGCTTACTTAGCAGTTGCTAACTCAGCTGGATTTCTGGTTCTTACAGGTTCAACAGGTAAATTTTTGAAGAAGTAGGAGTTTTTCATTGCATTAAATCCAGATGTACTTCTTTAGCATATATAAAATGCTAGAGGATAGATTGATTAATAGAGTTCAAGGCTACTATGAGGTAAAGTAACTTTCTTTGTTGTTTTTGCATCTATGACAATATTTTAAGCTTAGTTGTAAAGACCAATATCCTTGACATACTAATGTCTTTCACCAGCATGACTTCTACTTAAGAATTCATCTTTAACGCTATAAGCCAAGTTACTCACAAGTTCTACTGACGAGCTTAGAGCTCATAATTTAATATAAAGACACTTTTACTGAAGCAAGATTTTACTACTATTGCTATGTCTAGTATCTAAAGTGTTGCTTTATAAACATGAATATAAATCTAAGGCCTTCAAAGAAAAAACTTACAATAGATCACTTAGCTCTACTTTTAATTCTTCTCTAGTATAGAAGAATTATGAGCTTATTATTTGTAAACAATTATAAATGTCTACTTGCACTAATAGTCATCAAGCTATAATTTCGATCTTCCAAGTTTCATCATGTCACAAGTATTGTAGAAAAATTACATTACCATATCACTTAATAATATTACTAACTGATTTTACCTTTAACCCTGGATAGTCTTACTACCCTATATTTACCAATTCTAGTCTAAACATTGGTTTAATTTATTAAGAGTTTGGTCTTTTATGGAAACCAAAAGATTACTAACTTTCAAGAAGTCTCCCAACTATAACACTGTCGACTTAAAGCATTTGTAAGAATTATGCTTGTGTAGAAACACTACCTAACATTTACTTGCAAAATGTTGAACTAAGAATAATGGCCTTACCAATGTTGATCTTACATAACACTAATTCAAACATAGCATTACTCCTTTAATATAAGGTTTGTTTATGCAAGAATTGACTTTATACCAATCATATTGTTAGCTGTTTATAACATATGATTATATTGAAGGGTTGATTTCAAAGTTATCCTACATAACAATAATATGATACCAAACATTATCATTGTGATAAGTATAAATGATTGGAAATAATGTGTTCAGCCGACAGTGCAAGATAACTATATGGTTCAACCCACTGCTAACTAAAAATTTCAATGGAAACATGGATGAGTCTCCACCATGCATTGGTTGATTTAAAAACTTGCAATGAAACCCTATCTTCTTCATTATCCTTCGAGGGTTTGGCTCTGCACTGTCTAGGTTTCTTCGCGGCCATGAGAGGCTCAGTGGTTGATTAGATGACAATCCTTTAGTGAGTGGTATAGTGATATATCATTGTGCAAGAGTTTAAGAATTCATAGTTTGTAACGTGGTTTCTTTTTGGAAGTTTGTGAACAGCATGAGGGGGTTTCTTATCTATGTCAGTAGTTTAGAGAGCTGGGTAATGTGTTACCCTTGTCTCTGCTCGTGGCTTGCTCCTTCGTCAGTGTAAAAATGAAAATACGAACCTTGCTACCTCTGTCACAGGTTTGGCACGAGGGTTTCTTCTCTTCAAAGTGCATTTCCTCGAACTGGTTTGGTTACCTCCTCGGCTCCAGATTACTTACTTACTGGTAAAAAGAACTACTCTTGCTATTATTTTTATTTTCTAGTTACAATTTTAGCATAAATAATATAGTATCTAACTAAATCATTCGGTCTTGTGTTTGCAGGTTACAGTTCGTCTTCGAGCTTGAAAGAAACCTCTCCAACGCTGGTTGACTTCATGGCCAAAATGGGTAGTCCCTAGTTTAATGTGGCATCTCCCTACTTGCAATGGTAAATGGAAAGGGGTTACAGTTTTTAAGGGAAGCATGGATTCGGTTCCTCCAATGTTTAGATGCTTAGTTTAAGCTATTTCTTAGTTTTGTTGTTAAAAACCGTTGCATGTTGCTGGGTAGATCCAGCTTATAAGTTGTGACTTGTATTGAGCTTTCTCTATCTGTAAAAATGATTACAGCCTTATGGATTGATAATATCATACTTTGAATTTTAAAAAATATGGAGGTTTCTCTTGTACCCATGGTTTAAACTGACTCATGTTTCGAATACTATGTTATTTATAAATTATCTTGTAAATGATATTACTGTAAAAAAAATAGGTTTTACTTCTTCACTGTCAGTGAAGTAATTTACTGTTAAGGATACATTTATAAGTACTAGTATTACTGTGAAGACTATAAAACAGTCATAGTGTAAAATTTATAATCGTATACTGTTGGTCGAGATTATAATAGTTAGGGTTTTTATAAAAAATAAACCCTTGTGTATAAGTAATCTTAATTTAATTATTACTTGGGCACTGTTCTAGCATGCTTCATTTTCGCTATTACAGGTGTATGGTTGTTTATTAACCTATTAGTTATATATCTATTTTACTATTTATAAAAGATGTTTATTTTCAAATAAAGACTGTAAACCGTCCAAGGCATGATTTATAGTCTTATTATTAAGTTTTTTTACCCAGCTATAAATGTAAATAGTTAAAACTTTAAATAGATTGATTTATAAAAGGATAAATTAATTGTTAGGGTTTCGACCCTCAGGTTTTCTTGCACAAGTTATAAGCCTGTTTGTTAAGTATAATTAGTTCCTAAATATGTAATTCTTAGTTTTATATTATTTAATGTTTATATTTACATTTTTTTTATGTACTAATTTGTAACTTAGAATTTATTCAAAACTCTGTAAAGAATAGAAGTTAAACTCTGTAACTCTCTTTACTTTTCATAAAGAAAGGGTTTATAACATAACCCTAATCTGGTTTATATTAAATAATAGTTTAAGATTTAGTTGATAGTTTTAAAAGATAAACTATGTGGTTAATAACTTGTTTAAATACTTAACTGTTATCTTCTATAAACTTTTATTTGAATCAGTGTACTATTACTGTAACTCTAATGTAGTTTTACGGTTTCTTTCCTACATTTTTATTTAGTTATACAAAGTAAAAATAGTAAACACAAATAAATCATAACACGGTTTTTCCTTCATAATATTTTAAACATTGAAATAAGTTTACTTTGCTATCTACAGATAGACAATCCTATCTACTATTTTCATTCACTTATCTATTTAAAGCATTTTATCTGTGCTAGAGTACGACCTAGTTTCCAGATGTGGAAAAACACATTTTAGAAATTTATTTTCATTCTAACACATTATTCTCTAAATCCATTTCATTTCTATAACAATCTAATAAGAATACTAAATCTAACATTTCACAAACTGAACTTTTAACATTCATATAACAGTTAAACTAAGATTTATTTAACTAGCACAGTAAAATAAAATAGCATAGAACCTGTTGAGGACAGTCGACAACAGCTTTAGGAGGTCGTTCCTCCCTACTAATCTCCTAGAGAGTGCTCAAACAATGCTTCCTCAGGACCCCTGAGCATGTTCCTAGTCTTTTTGGTTGAGAACTGGGTGGAGAATGCAAATAGTAGAACTCTCTTTCAACTGACTAGTTCACTACCTTAGTAAAACACTCTGCTCTCAGCAGTATGATCTTCAGCTTAAAAACTGCAACTAGATCAATCAGCAGTTATCCCCTCAAACACTTTCCAAATTTCCCTTCCATTAAATTTCTTTGAAGTACATTCATTCAACCTAAATGATCACTTCTCTAGAATGAGCAGCCTTAACTCTCTTCAATGAGAATTTTTATAAAGATTGCCTAGGTCTTTTGGGTCAGTTTTCATTAATTGAGCCACCTGCTCTGATTCCACTTTCTTGGGGAATCATGACCACAATTGTAGGGAGGTTGCCACCTGCAGCAGTTGAAAGTGGTTTGAGGATGTGTTGCAGCTGCAACTATTTCCCAAATGTTTAAAAATTTTGGACCCTCCTTTTAAATTTTGTCTTGCTTGGTTTTGTTTTATATTGTTGAACTCTGTTGTCTTCTGCTAATTTGAATCTTGTGAGGTTGAATTAAGGAAGCTGAATGACTACTTTTTGTTTGACTTGAACTTGGGGTTTGGTTTTCACTGTCAGAATTCATTTGAACAATGAATTGGGGCCGTAGTTCTCTACGTAGCCACCGTTGCGGAAGTTAAATGATGAATGACCTGATCCAAAGTCATGTTTTTCACCGATGTGCTTTTTTTGTTTTATTTTATTTTGGATTTTTTGTTTCATCACTGTCAAAACAATAGTACTTTGTGTTGCCGCCGTTGCGGATGGCAGACTACAAAAAATCCGACGGAAGCCCTTATCTTTGCCAATTCCATGAGTTTTCTTTTAAATGTTTTGCTCTTTTCGCTATCAAAACTGTATTGGACATTTGATCGGGGGACTAGTCTTTTTTTGCCGATGCACGACCTTTGGTTGTTCCAATCACCGAGGGTTTCATGTTTTTCGGGGTCCGTATTCTAATCATGTATCGTCGTTGCGGCCCTTTAGTGGATTAACCATCTGACATGTAATTTTTCTTTTCGTCGATGGTTCGTTTGAATGACCCGATGGTTAGTTTTGATTTCCGTCGATTCCTTGGGTTTATTGATAAATTGTTCAAATTGTGATTTGTTGTTTTAACACTATCGGAAGCTACTTGAAGTTTGATTCGGAACTGTAGTCGTTTGTGCAACCACCATTTCAGAGGATCAATAATAAACCTTCCAACAGATTAGGGCTTATCCTCGTCGATTCCGTGTCTTATTGTTTTTCTCTTCACTATCGGAAAGTTTTAAGACTTTGATCGATAGTTGTAGTCTGATTGCTTTCTGCCATTGTGGCTCCCGAGTGAACTGAACATCCACCATATAATTGCTTCGATCGCTGATGGTTTTGTGATTACCAAAACCCGTAGTTGGTTTGACATCCACCATTGTGGATTTCGAGTAAACTATCTTTCTGCCGCTTAATTGGTTTATATGCCGACGCTTTATTAGCTAGTTCTGAGAACCTCCGACTGCGGACGATTTTCATTTGATCGCGGAAGCCGTAGTCTATACATTTTTTGTTGTGGTGGTGTTTTAGTGAACTAACCACCCGACGTTTATGTCGTTCCATTCGCCAACAAGGAGTTTTTTCCATCCGATGCTTTAGTATTTAGTCTTTTCGATGCCAATAGACTTAATGCTCTTGCGGAACTCGTTGTCTGTCTGAAGCCCACCATTGGGGCTGTGAATAAAACTATTCGGCCGATGCTTTAGTGATTTTTATCATCGGTGAGGGTTTTTCCCACTTGTTCTATGTGTGTTTTTACCCTATCTTATGGGCAGCGGAGGTTTCATATTCTTATCATTTTAAGGCTTTTGCGATGAGAGCGCAGTACAGGGCCTCATTTTGATGATCGGTTTTATTGTTAGTACAGTTTATGTTTGTTGAAAAGATGTAGTATGAATTCATGATTATTTTTTGTTTTAACTATAGATGGACTTAGAAGATTCTTCATACCTCAGTTTGATGATTGCTGCTACAAAGAAGACATAACTAAAGGATAAAGCAGAAGGGAGTTGGCTAAAGAAAGAAAAAGTAAGAAGCAAAGGTGTTGCTAAAAAACAAGAGAGTTAAGATCTGAGAACAACAGGATTTTAAAAGGACCAATGGATTGCTAAGCAGAATTGATAGCAGCAGAGGACCGGGCTTGGAAATGGCTCATCAATTACCAAGCCCGTCCCTTTTTACAAAGTGCTTGTAAATATTAATCTAAAATGTAACGTATTGTACGAATCATGAGCACTCACAAAGGACAAAATTGTAAGATTAAATGGTTGGGGGAACCCCAAAGGTCACCTGGGGGGGCAACCCAAAGGTTTTGTTGTTTGTATAAATATAGGAGTATTAGAGGGAATAAGGGGACTTTTTCGCAGACAGATTTGTGAGAATTTGATGTAAGAAGAACTATTTCCTTTTGCATAAAGAAATTACAAGTTTCCTATTGGAGAAAGCTTTGTGGAATTTTTCAAATGCTGTGCCATGGATTTGCTGAATGTGAACTATTTCATTTTCAGTATTGTGTCCATGAACTATGAGATCGTTCTAAGTTTTTGAACCTATGTTCTTGTATGAATGCTCTCCAGTTTATTCTATGAATTTTCCACTATGAGTAATGAATGTTGTTCATAAACAATTGGCTATCTGGTTGCTCAAATATCTTTAAATGTTCGTGTGTTTTGAAAGAAGTATCAGCTATCTATGATTTTTCTTAATGCATGCACAAAACAAATTACTCATTAATGAATGATAATCTTACTCCATAGGGATAGGTTATATAGTTAGCTTTAGTTTTCTTGATGTGTGTCATTTAGATGCGAGAGAGTTTAAGACAAGGGTAAGAACCTGTGCATCACATTGTGACCGCTCCTTGTATTCTCTATCAATATGCATTCTTAGATAGGCACTTGCATCTCATACTTTAATATAAAAACTAAAACATACATGGTGGACCGGGCCACAACCGGTAAAACCTTTTTATTTTTTGACCTATGGTATCCGGACCGTAAACTGGACGGATTCTCCATACCAAACAATAACGGGCTAGTTGGGAACGTTTACTGGGAGAATCCCTTACTGTTGTTCCCTGCGATTTTTCAGGCCTCAACAATTTTGGCGCTAGAAGGAGGGAAACCAGTGCATGGTTGGCCAAGGAAACCCATTTCCTCGAAATTACTCAACCGGTAACAGTTTTGAGAGCAGTTTGTTTCCCAATCCAATTCCTGAAGAGAAGGGTAAAGAGCATTTGTATTCTTTCAATAACGAAGTAGTGAATGATTTGAGAAGACATACTAGGGCATATGTGAAGAATATTGGAGGATTACCGATTATCCTTAACTTACCCAGAAGAGAATATAAAAAGAAAGATCGCCCTATATTGGAAGACTCAACGTTGGCTGGAGATTTGGAAGAACTTGTAGAAATAGCCTTACAGGAAGTTGTATAGCCTTTGAATCAAGTAGGACCAGATACACCTTATGGTTTACCTGTTAATACTCCCATTCATTCACCACCTCACTCTCCACCCAGACTCATGGCAAGTGTAAATGCAAACCAGTGACCCAACCCACCAAATCCACCACCTGCTTGGAAGGCTAGGTCACCTCTAAACCTGGCACCTCCTTTGGATGACTTACCTTAGGATTTTGAAAAAATGATGCCTAAGTTTTATCCTAGTGAAAATATTTTAGTAGATGATCATTTGAAAATCTTATACTTGGCTATAGAAGGGCTAAAGGCTGGAGAACATGAAGATCTAGTTTGCAGATTATTTCCACATACCCTGAAAGGAGCAACAACCTCATGGTATTTTTCTCTACTTACAAACTCAATCCCAGACTGAGACACATTTGAAAGGATATTCAGAAGTAAATATGCAGCCCAGAAATATCATGCAGCTCTAATGAAAGGGTTATGTGCTTTGAAGAAAGAAAGAAAATAAAAAGTGCATAGTTTCACCTAGAGGTTTGCTGCTTATCTTAAGAATTTTTTTGCAACTGATAAACCGTTTGATAAGGTTATGATCAAATACTATACGTCAGCTTTAGGGCCTGACTTGGCCATGTTTACAAAGGTGAAATTCAAACCTACATTATCAGAAACTTATGAAGAAGGTGAGAGAGTTGAAGCTGAAAGAGAGAGCATAGAATATTATCTTGAGCAGTCGGGAGAAAAAACTTTTGGTAAGAAATCCTTATTATTTACTAAGCCTAAGGAGGAGCATTCACATGACTTTGAATGAATGTTGAAAATGATGTAGAAACTATCTAATAGAATAATAGATTTGGAAAAGGAAAAAGAGGCTCAGAAATCTTATAAGCCTTATTATAAAAGGAGAGAGGACAACTCTCAATCTAAAACCCCTCCACAAAGTCCTGCATCAATGAACTTAATAGAGGTGGGTATGGATAACTTTTGCACCTTTCATCAAGAACCCCATTCTGAGAAAAATTTCCCTCAATGGATAACTTTTATGACATTAGTAATGAATCAGCTATTGGATTCTAAACTAATAGAAGTTGATGATGAAGAGGAAAAGAGTAATAAATCCATAAATAAATAAGAAGATAATGCTTTGGTTTTATGGGACTGTGTCTCACTTTTTGACACAGAAGATGAAAATTCACTGAAACAGGAAGAAATATCAGAAAGAATTGAAACAACAAGAAGTCAAGGTTTGTTAAGTAAAGACAACTCAATACTTCCAAAAATTAAGAAATTTCGGGAGAAAATGAAGAGAATACAGAAGAACAACACAGATGATGAAATACCTAAACATACCATTAGTAGTCAAGATCAGAAACAAGTCAACATTGAAGACAAAGTGGTTAATGTCAAATAAGATCTCAAAACACCTGAAGGTCCAGAGGAATAACTTTCCACCAACAACCAACCTATAAAAGAAATTGTTGAAGCAAGTGTGGGAGGTAAAACTAGGTTTAAAACCCCACCATTCCTCCTAAATCTTGAGATTTTAAACCATAATGTGCACAATTGTTTAGTAGAATCAAGGTCATCTGTCAATGTTATGCCACTTGCAGTCTGCAAAAAGATTAATGGACAACCTAAAACTATTGACTGGCAGGTTACTCAGTTAGATAGAACCAATGTGAAAGTAGTTAGAGAAATGGAAGATGTGCTAATTCATTTATCTGCAAATAAAAAGATATGTCAGTACATTGATATTGTAGTAGCAGACATACCTGATGGCTATGGACTTATTTTGAATCGAGACTGGTCAGCAAGACTAAATGGGTATTTTGTTTTAGATTGGTCACACTTGTGGTTGCCTCAGAAGGGAAGTCCAAACCAGATTAAAATATTAAGAGAGCCCCACATGAAGCATAATGTTACACAATTGGAAGAAAAAAATGAATCAGTGAATTCTATGTTGGGAAATCATCTAATTGAGCTAGAACCGGGAAACTACCCAGTGAAAGAAGCTAGAAATACATCAGACATCTAGCCTGATCTCCTTCGGTTTTCATGGGCTGATGAGATTGATTGTAAAATAGTAGTTTCAGTTTCTGATATAGTTTTTTCAAGACCAGTAGATGTAGTTTTTTATAATGGTTAGGTATTTTTCATTTTGTAGTCAAGCCTAGCCCCTTAACTTACAGATTGCCATATTTATAGGGGTGGGTAGAGGACTAACCAGTTAGTGGTTTAGTTCTCAAACTTTATTTTTCTTGACTTTTATTTCTTGATTATCTTGTACATAAATAAATTTTTTTGGTTGTTTATGTTTGAGTTATTTTATTTTGGTTTGTTTTTGGTTATATTTCGATTGATTTCAATAAAAGAAGCAAACTTTTGGTTGCATGGAGACCATCAGAATTTTGGAGTAACTAAAATCCTTGATTATAAGACTGTGTAATATTGATTTATCTGAAAGAATTTCTTCTAGTTCAGCAGTTTTCCTAAATGGTTATGAACACATTGAAGTCCTACATAATCCTTGTAAAATAACTCAGGATCAAAAGGTCTGGAATACTATTTCGAGGATTCACCCATCTCACATTTAAAAATGTCTTAGGGGGTGACAGTAAAAGACCCATGGAAAGGAAGCAAGGTAAACAATATATTATATATAAATGATCCCATGCCAAGAATTGAAAGCCAAAAGGCAATAAGAGTCAAAACTCCTTAGAAAGCAATATGTATCAAAACAAAGTACTGAATCATATGAGTATTAAATTTCCAAAAGTTCTTCTCCATCCGTGAGATTAAAATTAAATACATCTGTCACACAAAAGGACATTATGGATAGAGGAGCCTGAATAAAAATTCAGAAAGTAAGGCATGTAGGAGGACTCAAATAAAAGGACAAAAAAGTCCAAAAGCACAAAAAGTGCAAAATGGCATGGGAATGAGGAACAAATGAATATTTTTGTTTACCATATGTTACAATCCTGTGGT
>LPNX010076702.1:50811-64809 GCA_001517045.1 Pseudotsuga menziesii
AAATGAAAATCATCTTCCTGGCCTCAAAAGAGTTATCTTGACTTGAAAATCTTGGTTTCCATTCTCTTAAATTGGACTATCATCAATGATTAAAAGTACATATATTTGCCATTTGGGAAATCCAGACATCTAGAAGAACTCAACATGTTGGTTTTATTGTCAAATAGTCTATTACTTAAGGAAGAAATTGTCCAGATATTTGGGTTCATCAGGTAGTCGCCAATTGTTGCAGATATTTGGGTTTTTAAATTTTGGACCCTCCTTTTAAATTTTGTCTTGCTTGGTTTTGTTTTAGATTGCTAAAATTTGTTGTCTTCTACTAGTTTGAATCTTGTGAGGTTGAATTAAGGAAGCCGAATGACTAATTTTTGTTTGACTTGAACTTGGGGTTTGGTTTTCACTATCAAAAGTCATTTGAACCATGAATCGGGGCCGTAGTTCTCTACGCAGCCACTGTGGAGGAAGTTAAATAATGAATGACTTGATCCAAAGTCATGTTTTTCGTCGACACGTTTTTTTGTTTTATTTTATTTCGGCATTTTTTTCATCACTGTCAGAACACTAGTCCTTTGTGTTGCCACCATTGCGGCTGGAAAACTGCAAACACTCCGATAGAAGCCCTTATCTTTGTCGTTTCCGTGATTTTTTTAAAAATGTTTTTCTCTTTTCGCTATCGGAATTGTATTAGACATTTGATTGGGGGACTAGTCTTTGTTTCACTGATACACAACCTTTGGTTGTTCCAATCGCCGAGGGTTTCGTGTTTTGCGGGGTCCGTAGTCTAATCATGTTCCGCCGTTGCGGCCCTTAAGTGGATTAACCATTCGACATGTAATTGTTCTTTTTGCTGATGGTTCGTTTGAATGACCTAATGGTTTGTTTTGATTTCTGTCGATTCCTTGGTTTTATTGATAAATTGTTTAAATTGTGATTTGTTGTTTTAACACTATTGGAAGCTAGTTGAAGTTTGATTTGGAAATTTAGTCATCTGTGTAGCCACCATTTTGGAGGATCAATAATAAACGTTCCGATGGATTAGGGCTTATCCTCGTCAATTTCGTGTCTTATTGTTTTTCTCTTCGCTATCGAAAAGTTTTATGACTTTTATCGAAAGCTGTAGTCTGATTTCTTTCCTCCATTGCGGCTCCCAAGCGAACTAAACATCCACCATATAACTGCTCTGATCATTGATGGTTTTGTGATTACCAAGACTTGTAGTTGGTTTGACATCCGCCATTGCGGATTTCTAGTAAACTATCTTTCCGCCGCTTAGTTGGTTTATCTACCAACGCTTTATCAACTAGTTCTGAGAACCTCTGACTGCTGACGATTTTCATTTGATTGTGGAAGCCGTAGTCTATATGTTTTCTGTCATTGCGGCATTTTAGTGAACTAAACACCCGACTTTTATGTTTTTCTGTTCGTCGACGATGATTCTTTTCCATCTGATGCTTTAGTATTTAGTCTTTTTGACGCCAATAGACTTAATGGTCTCGTGGAACTCGTTGTCTATCTGAAGCCCGCCGTTGCAGCTGTGAATAAAACTATTCGGCCGATGCTTTAGTGATTTTTCCTGTCGGTGAGGTTTTTTTCCGCCTATTCTGTGTGTGTTTTTACCCTATCTTATGGGTAGTGGAGGTTTTAGATTCTTATCATTTTAAGGTTTTCACGACGAGAGCGCAGTACAAGGCCTCATTTTGATGATCCATTTTATTGTTAGTATGTTCTATGTTTGTTGAAAATATGCAGTCCGAATTAATGATGAATTTTGTTTTAACTGTAGACAGACTTAGAAGATTCTTTAGACCTCAGTTTGATGATTACTGTTTCAAAGAAGACATAGCTGAAGGAAAAAGTAGAAGGGAGTTGGCTGAAGAAGAAAAAGTAAGAAGTAGAGGTGTTGCTAAAAAACAAGAGAGTGAAGATCCGAGAACAACAGGATTTTAAAAGGACCAATGGGTTGCTAAGCAGAATTGATAGCAGCAGAGGACCGGGCTTGGAAATGGCTCACCAGTTACCAAGCCGGTCCCTTTTTACAAAGTGCTTATAAATCTTAATCTAAAATGTAACATATTGTCAAAATCATGAGCACTCACAAAGGAAAAAATTGTAAGATTAAACGGTTGGGGGAACCCCAAAGGTCACCCCGAGGGACAACCCAAAGGTTTTTCTATTTTTATAAATATAGGAGAATTAGAGGGAATAAAGGGACCTTTTCTCAGACAGATTTGTGAGAATCTGATGTACGAAGAACTATTTCCTTTTGCATAAAGAAATTACAAGTTTCCTATTGGAGAAAGATTTGTGGAATTTTTCAAATGCTGTGCTATGGATTTGTTGAATGTGAACTATTTCATTTTCAGTCTTGTGTCCATGAACTATGAGATTGTTCTAACTTTTTGAACCTATGTTCTTGTATGAATGCTCTCCAGTTTATTCTATGAATTTTCCACTATGAGTAATGGATGTTGTTCATAAACAATTGGATATCTGGTTGTTCAAATATTTTTAAATGTTAATGTGTTTTGAAAGAAGTATCAGCTATCTGTGATTTTTCTTAATGCATGCACAAAACACATTACTCATTAATGAATGATAATATTGCTCCCTAGGGATAGGTTAGATAGTTATTTTTAGTTTTCTTGTTGTGTGTGATTTAGATGTGAGAGAGTTTAAGATGAGAGGTAAGAACCTGTGCATCACATTGTGACTGCTCCTCATATTCTCTATCAATCTGCATTCTTAGATAGGCACTTGTGTCTCATACTTTAATATAAAAACTAAAAAATACATGGTGGACCGGGCCGCAACCTGTAAAACCTTTTTATTTTTTGACCTACGGTAGCGGTACCGTAAACCGGATGAATTCCCCATACCAAATAGTAACGGGCTAGTTGGGAACGTTTATTGGGGTGAATCCCTTACTGTTGTTCCCTATGATTTTCCAGGCCTCAAAAGGATGCTACCACATGTTAGTTTCCTCTCCACCTAGTCTCCTCTGCAATTGGACCAGTAACTGTCTTTTAACAGCTCTCCTAAGCTGTTTTCTCCTCATTTATTTATTTATAAATAAAATATTTAGAATTTACATTAAATATCCTTGACCCCACTGGGTCATAAATTACAACTTAGCATAAAATTTAACATGTTTTTCCTCAAATAATATAAAATTGTTTTTGCGAAATTGGGGCATGTGACATATTATGCTTTTAGCCTTGAAGAAAAGTTTGGAATCCAATTTACTCTCAGTAAATCCTAGATTCATCAGTAAGTTGTCCATCCCATTGTATCATGTCAAACCTCAAGATCTTCTACAGTCACTCCCTCTGAAGTGGAGCATCATTCTCCCTCTGGATTTCGTACTCTATGTATTGAAACATTCTGTAATGGAGTGATAAGTAGTTTCCTCTGCTACTAATATTTTATGTATCCATCTAGGGTCACTGGATACCAAGATCCTCTATCTTGAACCTTTTCAAAAGTTCTTCTCGCATCGATCTATGATCTTTTCATCCTATATAGGCTTTCATCTTCAACCTTGAAGCAAAGGTTAAGATCATCATCACTATAGGTGATCTTCAAGCTCCTCATGTAGGTTTTATCCCATGGGTGCCTTCTGAGCTCATACAAGGCATTCTTTAATTTGCACACATGAGTCTCCCTTTCATGTGTCTCAAACCCTAGTGGTTGCTCTACTTGTCTAGTCACTGGTGCAAATGTCTCTTTGTATTGTATGACTTGTATCCCACGATGTTTCCATCTACTGCATTTTGGATCTTGTAGATCCATATGGAGACACTACTGACTTCCCTTTAGGTCTTGATATCGCATCCTATACATCATTCTTCTTGAATTGGTGCTCTCCTTCCCTTTCTTCTTGGATACTTCTTCACAGCTGGAAGGCTCTGCGTCAATGATGTTGCATAATATTGTCACATAAATGGAGTGTGTCTGAGGCCTCTTTCTTTGTTTGGAAGCCTCCTCATACTATTCTTCATCTACCATTCTCTTTATATTCTTCTCAATCTCTTTCTTTTGCTATGGTCTCTTTGACCCAAGAATCTCCGGGATCCTCTTCATGTATGCTTATTGGAGTGAATCTTGAACTATCATTACTTATTCTTTAGAATATGTCTCATACTTCTTTTCTTATAAGTGATTGTATGTGATCTTTCCTACAAGTCAAATGCACCAGTCATATGGTTATACACATTTCATAAGGCATATTCATAATGGCAAATTCTAATGCATAAAGACATAATCATGCAACTATTTTATCCAGTACAACATTCATCTATATCTCATCTACACAGAAACTTTCCAGATGCCTTCCATCTCTACCATGACATTATTGAGATTGTACACTAATCCCAATATGTCAGCAAAGAGGTTTCATCCTAGATAAGTAGTGATGGGGTGTTTTATAGCACTATAGGATACTTACCCATAACATACATATTAGTATTATATTGTTCGTTAATGCAGACATTCTATCATGAATAATACATTTCACAACTAAACAATGACATATAAACAACTAAATATATAGAAAAAGACAATTCAAATACTTATCTTTATTTGTTTTGTGGGTAGACTCCTTCTTGAGCCTTCAACTTAATCATCTTCTTCATTCATAACATCATCATTTCTTATCCAAATGCTAAGATGGAGAAGAGATTCTTTAAGAATTAAGTCCTTCATATTCCTCATCGCTTGAGGGATCTTGTTTGAATCGTGAGAGCTTGATTTTCAATTTCTCGCATCTTCTGTTCTCTTATTATGAGTCGAGCTTCTTCTTGTTTGCACTCTTCCCAGACTCTGCTGAAGGTAATCACTTCCTTCTAGCACACATTCCTTGAATGAATGAATCAAATGATCCTGGGAGGCCATTCAAGGTGGTAATAACAATATCTTATTCTTCTTCGACTGCTTCATCATTGCATCAAACACTTCCTTTTGGTGTCTTCAAGGACGACACATGAGGGCAGAGATGCTCTTTAATAGAATCTGCAATGCTTCCCTTATCTCTAGCCTTAGCCTTATCTCCCTATGGCTCTTAGAGCTTCCTTACTAAAATACTGATCTAAGTCAAATTATTCAAGGATCACAGAGTTCCTATACTTCAATACTTGGAATTTGTCACCTTCACCAAGCTTGTCATCAAGCTGGTGTGATTAGTCATTTTAAAATGAGAACCTGAAATGTAAATAGCAAAATATTAGATCTTATCGATTTGAGGTGTTCGTCCTGGTTCTAGAGCTGGATGATATAGGGTTTGTCAGAGAAACCCTAATTTTCAAAACTTGGAATCTTTCATATACGATTGGATAGAAATATGTGCCTCCTGAAGGCGAGTTGATTAGCATACTCATTTCCCCAAAACTGTGATCAAAACTGAAAAATATCTTATGCCCTAGTTTTCTTCAATTTCTTCTGCAGAATTACCTGATGTTGTTTTTGCGGTATCTCTGAAATTACTACTCCTATGTGTCTAAAACTTTGCACTTAGGTATCCTTGTCTTTCCTCTTTATAACACTGCATATTAGAGAAGAATTGGTTTCACCAATTGGGACTTATGAGAGTTTTACCAAGGTGACTTATTTCAGGACCGTTTAGCATATAGAACTTGTACAGACTTCCATGTGTCACGGGTTCACCTTCAGGGTATTAAAATTTTACCATAGAAATTAAATTACCTTACCTATCTGGAATATCTTCTGAAATTTCATTTGGACCTTCATAGCCCAAGATATAGCGATTCTCCTAGGTGTCCTTGTTGATGTATTTGTAACTTCGGAATGTATTCACTTGTATTTCTTATGTATTGTACCCCGATGTTTATTTCGGGATGCGTCTATAATATAATTGAGTCATGTCATTCCCAATGTTCTTATCGAGAGGTTCTATAATGTAAATAAGTCATGTCAAATCATTGTGGGTAACCCTCCTATTGTTCAAGGGTTAAAGTCCCCGCAGTTTCGGGGCACTAAGGTTATTAGACTCTACTAGAGAAGTCGGCCCTAGTAGGTTATTGTCAATTCAGGAATTACTATAAATAGAGAGTGAGCCTCTGTATTTATCACACACTCACTCACACTCAGTTGTAGCGCATAGCTAAGAGAGAAGAAGTTGATGGGGCTAGAAAGAAAGAGGCTACTGTTGTCGGGAGGTCATCTTACTGTTTTGGGGTTTTATTTTTGGTGTTGATTCTATCTCTGAGGAAGTTGTGGGGCTTTATCCATTTATGGTTTCCCCTAGGATAAACATTGTGTTCATTGTCTCTTATGTTTTATTTTTGTGCTTGTTATTCTCTCAGTTAAAGATCCTAATATAATGCTAGCTTAAATGAAAAAAATCTAACATGGTATCAGAGCTAAACTGATAACAAGACACTGTGCAGCTACGAAAACTAGGGATTCCTACTTTTTGGATCTATCTCCACATATTTTTAGCAAAATAAGGTTGGGTTGACTCTCCTCCATAGGGCGCATCTTTCTATCGAAGCATAATCTTATTCTGAGCTTTTTCAGTTTTGGACCCGACACTACTGCCGAAAATTATGGATTTCCACAATAGTGGAATTTTCGAGTGAGCCCAGGCCTGTATTGATCTCCTCCTCAAAATCAAATTTTATAGATCAAGATCAAAGCATTTGCTTGGACAGAACTTTGGGAAATTCAAACCCTAATCTGCCCCTAAACCAGCACTGTAGAAATTCAGCTCCAAATCCAGATCCGACATCTTGACCTGGTAAGATTTAAATCTTTTGTATTTCCATTTGAGGTTCTCAGTTAAGATGCCTCATCATACCAAGCTTGATGAAAAGCTTGAGGGAGATGATAACTTCCAAGCCTATAAGTATAGGATCTCCCTAGTTCTAGAAGAAAATGAGTTGGACTTCTCTATCAATGAGGAGGTTCCAGTTCCAGAGGGAGATGAGGCTAAGGCCTTACATAAGAAGAAGCCGGTTGTGGCTAAGAGGATTATTGTTGATTCAATCAAGGATCACCTCATACCACATGTGTCCTCCATAAAGACACCTAAAGCTATGTTTGATGCCCTAACCAAACTGTTTGAAGGGAAGAACATAAACTGGAAGATGAATTCGAGAAACCAACTAAAGAATGTAAAGATCCAGAATGCAGAGACCATATAGTCTTACTTTACAAGGGTATCTCAGATCAAGGAACAACTAGAAGTAGTATATGAAGAAGTGGAGAATGCGGAGATTGTGATGACCACCCTGAATGGTCTACCTAGGGCATGGGACTCTTTCATTCAAGGAATCTGTGCTAGAAAGAAGTTAGTCAAGTTTAGCATACTATGGGAATAATTCTCTCAAGAATAAGCTTATATAGCAGCTAGAGAAAATATGGGAAGTGAAGATCAAGCTCTCACAGCTCATACCAAGAAAACCAGAAGGGGCCATCATCACTCCAAAGGTAATATTTCACACTCTAAAAGAGATTGGTCTACCATTAGATGTTACACATGTGATGATAAAGGTCACATATCCAAATACTTCCCTAACAAAGGGAACTCAAAGAAAAAGAAAGGAAACAAGAGAAGACATCATGCTCATGCTGCATAAGATGATGAACCTTCCACAAAGAGAATCATATAAGAAAGTGATGATTCTTCAAGTGATGAATAATATGTGCTTATCTCCGCTCTCATGGGAACTATCTCACATGGAAGCAATGATTGGCTCATAGAAAATGGTGCTTCCAAGAATATGATGGGATTCAAAGAATCATTTGTGAAACTATTTGAACATGAGTCACCTCACAAGGTGAAACTTGGGGATGACTACTAGTATCCAATAAAAGGTAGTGGTGAATCCTCCTATAATCCAGACTCTATAAAATCTATGAAGATGAAAAATGTATTGTTTGTACCAAGACTAAAGAAGAACCTCCTCTCCATATCTGCATTAGATGCAAAAGGAATTAGGGTTGCTTTTGTAGATGGCCAAGTTCTTATGTGGCCAAAGGGAAAGACTTTTGACAATACAGTAGTGATTGGGGAACAAGAAGGAGGTCTATAAAAATTGAAGGGCCAACCAGAACAAGATTTGGTTCATGACTCAGTAGAACCGAATGAACTTTGGCATAGAAGGCTTGCACATGTGCATTACAAAGCACTACCACTTGCAAGCAAAGCTATTGAAGGTCTTCTAAAAATGTAGACAAAACATGATGGTGTTTGCAAAGGATGTGCAAAAGGAAAGAACACAAAGAAGACATTTCCAAGTAGTGAGAGCAAGGCAAAAGGAATATTGGAAATCATCCACTCTAATGTATGCGGTCCAATGTCGTCCAGTTCATTAAGCGGGTATGTATACTATGTTTCTTTCATTGATGATTTTTCTAGAAAGACATGGATATACTTCATGAAGAATAAAGATGAAGTATCCAACAAGTTCAAAGAATTCAAAGCCTTGATCAAGAACCACACAAAAAATAAGATCAAGATTTTTTGATTAGATAGTGGCGGAGAATTCACTTCGAATGAATTCAAAGACTTATGAAAAGATTCAGGGATTAAGAGGGATTTAACTACTCCATATAATCCATGACAAAATGGATTTGTAGAAAGGAAGAATAGAATGATCATTGAAGCTACAAGGGCCATGCTTCATGATCAAGATCTTCCCATGCATCTATGGGCAAAAACTGCAAGAACAACGGTGTATGTACAGAACCATACTCCACACAGAGTACTTGAGAATAAGACACTTGAAGAAGTCTTTTTCGGTAAGAAACCAAAATTCAGCCATCTCATAATATTCGGTTGTCCAGTGTACATACACATTCCAAAAGAGAAGAGGACAAAATTAGATCCTTCAGGAAAGAAGGGCATATTTGTGGGATACTCTGAAAGCTCGAAGGCTTACAGAATATACTTCCTCAGATTCAAGAAGATTGACATCAGCAGGGATGTGACATTTGATGAAGACTCAGTGTACAACAAATCCTGAAAGAGACCTGCTAAAGAACCAAAAGAAATAGAAGCACCCAGAATTCATGACACAACCATGAATGAAGAAACTCAAGAAGAAGATCGAGAATTTGAAGAACCTCAAGAACCTGTAAATCCACCTCAGGAGAAGAATCCTCATAAGAGGAAACCTACTTGGGTACAAGAAGCTATCCAAGGTGCAGAAAGATATGGGGCTCCAGAAGAGAATCATAGAGAAAGAAAGAGGACTAGGTCCTGCTCCAAGTATGTAGCATTATTATGTGATTTCATCGATAAAGAACATTCCAACTATGAAGAAGTGGCAGAAAGGAAAGAATGGAAGGATGCTATGATCGAAGAGTATCAGTTGATCATGAAGAATGATGTTTGGGATGTTGTACCGTGACCAGAATGGACGTCAGTTGTGACTTCCAAATGGATTTGCAAGATCGAGCATGCTGTAGATGGTAGCATAGAAAAATATAAAGCAAGATTCATGGCTCATGGATTTTCCCAAAAAGAAGGAATAGATTATGAAGAAAATTTTTCACCTGTAGCCAGATACACTTCCATCAGATTAGTACTTTCTTTGGTTGCAGTGATGAAATGGAAGATACATCAGATGGATGTCAAGACTTCCTTCTTGAATGGTGTAGTGGAAGAGGAAGTGTATGTGGATCAGCCACTCAGTTTTGAGACACATGACAGGGAATCTCATGTGTGTAGATTGAATAAAGCCATGTATGGCTTGAAACAGGAACCTAGGACATGGTATGGTAGAATTGATAGCTTTCTATCCAGTTTGGGCTTTACCAAGAGTAAAGAAGATTCCAGTCTTTACTACAAGGTTGAAGATGGCAACCCAGTGATGCTCCTATTGTATGTAGATTATCTGTTTGTAATAGGTATGGATGGGTTGATTGTTGATACGAAGAGAAAGCTTGCTGCAAAGTTTGAAATGAAGGACTTGGGTATGATGCATTATTTTCTAGGCATGGAGGTGTCACAAAATGCAGATGGAATCTTCCTCGAAAAAGGGAAGTATGCAGTAGAGATCTTGAAGAGATTTGGGATGATGGACTGCAAGGCATTAACTACACCTATAGCATCGAACCTGAAGCTATTAAGTGATGCTTCATCTGATTCATTTGATGCCATGATGTATCATCAGATGATTGGATCCTTAATGTACCTGACGAACACAAGACCAGATATTTGCTTTGCCATGAACACCTTGAGCCAATTCCTGATAGATCCGAGACATGTTCACTTGATTGCTGCAAAGCATATTCTGAGGTACCTGAAGGGTACAGTTGATTATGGGATCAAGTATGAAACTAATCAAAATATTAACCTAGAAGGTTATGTTGATTCAGATTGGGAAGGAAGTTCCATCGATAGGAAGGTCACTTCAGGGTGCTGCTTCAATATGGGATTAGGTGTGATCTCTTTGTTTAGCAAGAAGCAATCCTGTGTGGCACTGAGTAGAGCTGAAGAAGAGTATGTCGCAACTTGGTCAGCTAATTGTGAGGTAGTATGGATAAGGAAGCTACTATCTGATTTATTTGATGTCCAAATATATGCTACTTATATATATTGCGACAACTAGCACTACTACATTTTGATCCAAAATCCGACGGAAAAATCCGACGGCGCGTGGATTTCTCTTTTTAAACTTACCAAAAATCACAAGGATACATTTTTTTTTTTGTAAATGTGCTACAAGCGTCGGTTATGTGATGACTATTTTCATAACTGTCGCTTAAGCGATGGCGCGTTAGGTGTCTAGGCTCACATGATCTCCCTACAAAAACAAATAAAACCATATAGAATGAATAATAATTCGGGCCTCTGGGCTTGCATGTTTGTCGCACCTGGGAATGCGTAGCAGAAGTTCATACTATCATTACAGTTTGAATCAACACAAATATCGGTAAGCTATACCATAACAAAATACTTACAGAAACGATGGAGTTCACAGTATAAGATATGGTAGACAGAATCAGATTTGGGGATTCATGGGTTCCTGCGTTTTTTGATTATTGGTATATCTTTTTCATTGATTTGAGGGCTTGACCGTTGATGGCATTGTATTGTATTGCAGTACTCGATGACAGTGGAGTTGGCTGTGATGATGGCGAAGGAGAAAGAGAAGAATCTCGTGAACAGTGAAGTATTTTGAGGTGAGGAATGTGGGTAGCCTGTGTTTGAATCCTCAACAATTGTCCGCGTTGATTATGATTATTACTTGGGTGGTTTTGTTGTTATGAGAATGGGAACAGGGAGTAGAAAATCCAAGAAAGAATACGATTCATCTGAGGATGTTGGATCATTCTCCCTTTAAGGTATGGCTAGAAAACAATCTGTAGGCTTTATAGTTTGCACACCATATGTTTGATGAAATTCGTGAGAGAGCAAACCCTCACTGTTGTTTATTGATACTATCGGTACTGCATTTATGTGTTTAGGGGAAGGAATGGGTATAATCAGGTTTTAATATAATATAAATTTCATTTTTTGTTTCAAAACCTTGTGTGGCCATGCGTGGATAGGTTCGGTACAGAATCGGCGCTTGAATTGGTTCAAGGGTTGGTTCAGAGGCTTAGGTGGTCCGACTGGTTGAATCGGTTGGTGCTAGTTCTGATTTGGCTTGTTTAAAAAACACAACTATAATAGGTGCAAACCCTCAACAAACCAACAATGGCCTCATTGGGAGGAACCGGTTAAGGCAATGACAATGGCCTCCTAGGATCAGTATGGAAGGTAAGAGTACTGATCTCTACTAGGAATAAAATCAGTGAACTCCTGGACTTGGAGACATAGTGAAACCAGTGCAAAATTGACCTCAATCTGGAAAGGGTTCACGTTCTCTGGACACTGTGTTGGGGAATAGTGTTTTCCCACTAGATGATGCAGCGTAGCAAGAGAAGCTGAACCCTCTCTGTCTTGGCCCAGTCCTCTAGTAAACTTGGTTGCCAAAATTTGGAGCTGTGCAAAACTGTGGGCTTGATAATGCTATCCAAGAGCTCCATCTTAAATGGGATGTCTTGAAAGAGGTGCTGAACAAAATATATGAAAAACATGGGAGGATAAAATAATGTTTCCTTTTGTATTTCAAAAATTGTGTTCAATTTTCAAAGACTTCTTTGGTGAGCATCGATCTAAGTAAATTTTCCAATTAAGCAACAGTACCAACTGCTCCGTATGCTTATCTCACACAACTTTAAAAATTTTCTGTATTACTGGAACTGTCTCCTGCTGATTCAGAAGCTAAAAGTAGAATTGATGCTTAGGGATGACTACGAGGCATTTACCAGTACTTTCAGTGAAATAGTTGGGTTAATGTTTTATCTTCGTGGAGTCAGTGCAATATACTTTTTATTTAGTAGACTATAAATCAAAATTGCAAATGAACCTTTATTCGTTGGTAGAAAAGGTTATTGTTTGGTTACCAATAGCATATTGATATCTGATTGAAAGATGAATTCTGTAGATAAATATTACTGTCAAATTTGGGTAGCTTTTAATCACTTTCAGGAGTTGTTTTACTCATTGCATGAAGATTCAATTAGAGTCTATATCATAGAGTATAATCATGATTTTAGTGTAGAGATGTATACATATCTACCTTGATCTCTAAACAGTATAGAGATGTATACAACTCTTTTAGAATTTCAATGTTTTTCATCATGATTATTACCTAAATCCATTTGTCATTTGTCATAGGGCCTGTATATTGATGCCCTTGGAACTTTGGTCTGTAGTTGCAAGATTTAGTGTAGCTATGAAGCTTGTTTCCAAAACCTTGATATTAAATGCTTGAAAAACATAGAGAATTAAGCTATGCATTGCAGCTTGCCTATGCATGTAATGTAATAAATAACCTTTTCATCCAATTAGTTTTTATGGCCTAATTAAAGCGTACAGTCAATTGCATTTGAAAACTTGAAGCTATGAGTATTTACATGGACACATATACTATATGAGATTACATGTGATAAAACAAAATAGTATGCATCTGGGTTATCCTAAGATCTTCTTGGGTCTATACAAGTCCGCAGTAACCTTTGTGCTATTGTAGTTGCTATACGACATCAGATAGCTAAGACACACTCTAGGTACTTCCCTCGATTCTTCAACTGTAACTTATTGTGATAAATTAACTTCATTTGTTATCTATATAGTGATAACTAATTTCTTTTTGTTGTTATTTCCATTTGATAGGACAAGCAATAGAAACTTGGTCACTAAAAATAGCTATGATATGCAACTCCACAAAAACAAGAAAGGAATCTTGATCTGCATTAGTATTCTCCCTCAAAATTAGGTGAACTGTTTGGAATAGTACGTGACTCAAGAAAAAATATGAAAGGAAACTTCTCTTGATTGAACATCTATTCTTGCACCGTTTCTTTATGTACAGAATGCCTGAAAATTGCTTCATTCATTCTTAATCAGTTTGGTGGTAAGCTGTAACTTCTGGAGTTACCTTGGCAATAAGACTAGTGTTGTCTTTCCAGGAACTAGTTATTATCAATCATCATGGTCTATTTGCTGCTTATTTTTCTCGTAACAAATATCTTTGCTTATGAAGGAGAAAAAATACTAGGATTAGAAAAACCAGGTTAGGAAGACTTGGTGAATTAGTCCTTCATTGATTTGCCTAAGTCATTAGAGTCAATTCTCTGTATAAATGAAATCATTTATTTTCAAAATTTGTTGTTCACAGTTAGAAGATGAACATCCCCACACAAATTCTTAGGCAATGCTTGCTTAGTGAATTAGGCCTGAAATGCATTTACCTATTGTTTGTTTTAGAGCCTTTGTTGTGTGTGTAAATGAAATTTATCGGTTCAATTGGAAATCATGACAATCGCCTCGCAAATTTCTCAAAATAACCCTATGCTTATTAGGCATATACATTCTCATCATGTTTTTTGGAGGTCCACATTGGCCACTTGTGAATTTTCAATTATCATGGTCTAGCTGCTCATGATTTTCCTCATAGCAATTCTGTGTGTGTGAGTGAGCTAATG
>LPNX010076705.1:0-22085 GCA_001517045.1 Pseudotsuga menziesii
CTTCCAAATATGGTAGACTTCAATCTTCTTTTTTTAAGTTCCAAAATGGAATATGATTAACATGAAAAGCAACCCTCCAAGAACACCGCAAATTAAGGGCATTTTTAAGTGGAGAAGAAATATGCATCGTCTGGCAATGCTCTTCGTGATTCTTCCTACTACGTCTCCTTGGTGTTCCCCGAATCAAACATCGGTCATGCCATAGAAACGATCTACAACTTGCAAAGATGGAGATACGCAACCCCTCTTTGGTACTTAAAGAGTATTACTAACTTCATCTCATTTGTATCATCGAAGGGGCGCACGGTTTGAAGTGGAGTTATGGAAATGCGCCAAGTCTTTTAAAAACAGCAGCGGAAACAGAGTGCGCGAGACTCTAGTCCGAGTGGGTGTGATCTAGAAAGACCGCAGAATCAAGTTGGGTTCTCCACCTCTGCTGCAATATGATGGCCACGAGAGATTATTTGCACAGGTGAATAGACCGGATATATCAGTACGCAGAGGGAAGAAGCGTAGAGATAGAACTCATATTAAGCTTTTGCAGAGAATAGAGGAGCGTATATGACTGATATACAATACACACTGTATAACGCATGACAGGTAACGCATAGGTTTCATGTCTAAGATGCCTCAGCGTGTAGGTATGAAGGCAACAGAGGCAGTCGAAAGAGCTGGTAGGTCGGGAATAACAAAACATAAGTACGGCAGAACCAGGGAATCAAGGAGCAAAATACCATACAACCAGGGAATCATACCATAGCTTCCTTCAGNAGGCACTCGAAAGAGCTGGTAGGTCGGGAATAACAAAACATAAGTACGGCAGAACCAGGGAATCAAGGAGCAAAATACCATACAACCAGGGAATCATACCATAGCTTCCTTCAGAACGTGTTGGAAGGCTGGTGTGGTTCTTTCCATTAAGATAATAAGTATATAAACATCAAGATATGGCTTTCGGTTTCATCTTCCGAGAGGGCTTTTGGGTTTCACCATGACTCTTCATATTCACTTATGGAATGTGAATAGCAATAATAATACAATAAACTTTTACCAACCTTGAATGACAAAACATAAGTACGGCCGAACCGGGAATCAACGAGCTAAAAACCATAGCTTCATGCCGACCGTGTTGGAACTTGGAAGGCTGGTGTGGTAGTTTCCATTAAGATAATACGTATATACACATCAANGGAATGAACGAGCTAAAAACCATAGCTTCATGCCGACCGTGTTGGAAGGCTGGTGTGGTAGTTTCCATTAAGATAATACGTATATACACATCAAGATATGGCTTTGGGTTCCATCTTCCGAGAGGGCTTTTGGGTTTCACATTGCCTCTTCATGTTCACTTATGGAATGTGAATAGCAATAAACTTTCACCCACCAACCTTAAATGATTAAGCTTCTAGTCCATTTAGTTGACTTTGATTTTACTCTTTGTCTTTTCGTGGAGGTTTTGAAGTGCTGTATGTTTATGTTCATAGTTTAATAATAACCCATCGATACCACCAAATCCTCTTTACTTTGTAGGTTGAGAATTATTCCATCATAAGGGAAGCTCTGTTATAGGTAATAGTTTATATCTTGTAATCAAGGATTTACAAAGGCTTGGTAGACTTGTTTTGGTGATATTCTACAATGTATTTTCTAGGTTTTAAAGGCTTTGAAGAACAACCTAGATTTTGAGGTTGATNTTAGAGGTAATAGTTTATATCTTATAATCAAGGATTTACAAAGGCTTGGTAGACTTTTTTTGGGTGATATTCTACAATGTATTTTCTAAGTTTTAAAGGCATTGAAGAACAACCTAGATTTTGAGGTTGATTTAAGAGATGAATTATCAAATCTATTTTGAGAATATTATCTTGTTGGTATAATTGCATAATTTATTAATATGATACAAGCTAGTTTAAAGTGATAAACAATGAAGGATAACAACTGAAATTTGCATATTTGAAAACTTTATCTACTTTCAAATCTCGAGCAACAACAAAAAAAGATATATATATATATATAGTTAGTTAGTTAGTTAGTTAGTTAGTTGAAGGAAGGAAGAGTGCTTAACAACACATTCAACACATAGGTTAAAAAGATGGCAAATATTATGGACTCTTCTTCAGAAGGAAAGAGGTATGCAACTAGATAAATGGCTTACAACCCAATATCTTTGTTGATATCTAAACATATTTAACTAATTATATAAAAACACTTTCTCTACAACATGGATCTATTTCATGAAAAAGACATCAACACATAATCCTATAACTTTGTTTCAAACAATACTAGTGACATATATGTATTAGGCATAAGATATGGAGAGAAAAGAGGAAATCATTTATTACGAAAGATAATTCAATTTAATATGTTACCAATAGCAAATTCCATTTCATTATAAGATATTCAACAATGCAAATCGACTAATTAAATTTCGACATCAAAATTCCAAATGTATTATCTTATCTCCAAATAGCACCAAATAACATTACCTTAGTTTCTATAAACCATGAACAACCTTAGTCTATTGAGCTGACATAATATCTTAGAGCGATGCGAGCTTGTTGAGGATCTTTGGTGGAGTGACCAACTTTGGGTTAATTATATTATGTGCTTTATGTTAGTGGTTTATTTAAGTGGAAAGATATGTAAGTATGCAAATATAATCCTATAATATCCCTAATTTTGACCCTTGGAATGTATTAAATCAGATTGTGTAAAATGATATAAACATGCAAGTATGGATTTCTAGAGCGTAGCTCAAGGCCAAGGCCTAACTAGTGATTCACTAGGCATGTATAATGTAAACAAATATATATGGGGCATGTGGTTGATTTGTCATATTGACTCAAAAGCTATGCAAATATTATGATGGAAAATAATAAAATGGTCCAAGATGGTTGTGTAAATAGCACTAGAGGGGTTACGATTCCATTAGAGGAGGAGAGGTGTTACCACCTAAGTTGTACTTAGTGGTTTTTTATCAAGTGAGCCTGGTGAACCGAACAAGGATAACTTGTTCGGACTTCAGAAGAGCTTCAGTCTTGTTTCTGGGAAACTTTGTTGTACTATATCACATGTTCATACCCCATAGGGGAATTATAATAAATGTTCTAGCATGATAGTGTCTGTAAAAGACTCGGTCTCTTAGACTTTATTTGTCAATTCGATCAGCCCAGGGTGTTTTTTCCCTTGGTTATTATTGGTTGTTGAATAAACGACTAATAATTTCTGATTTTTTCACTCCATACTTCCAAAGTTGGGGTGGTCGGCTTGACATTTAGGCCTATTGAGGTTATTAGAGTCTATGTGTCAATGTATAAACATCCTAGGCATGATGGTCGAGTCATATGAACATGTCTAAGTCCCCTTAGGTTTTTTCAACTTTTTTAATTTTTTAATTTTTTCAGTGTTTTTTATTAAAATTTAATTTTTCAAAAACTTAGGCTATTTTTTAATAGTTTAATTGGAAAAATTGGTTTTGTAATAAAAGCAGGCCAAATAATCAGTTTCAGTCATATAGGTGCTCATTTTCAAGCTAACAGCACCATGTAAACCCATGGACCCACTTTTTTCAGGTTTTGAGTGATTTTTCATCACTCAGGTCAGAAAACCCCAAAAAATCAATTATTGATGATTTTAATTAATAAATTGATGAATATTGGAGCAAATTCAAAATCCTAGATCAGTGGATTCTCAGCCGATTTGGTTGAAATCAGTTAAATCTAAACCAGATTGACTGGATCTGACAAATCCTTGACTGAAGGAGGAGATCTGGACAGATCTAGAGTCGATCTTCAGCATCCTTTATGGGGAATTGTGCCCTCTCTCTCTCCTCCACACATGTGGGCTCTCCTGGAAGCTCTGTGGATTGATGTGTCAGTCTGTGGGTTGATGTGTCAGCTCAATCACCCCCCCGATTAACAAGTAGGCTCTGTTCGGCTTCAGATCAACATTGATTGACTCTCCCTCAGCTACAATGGTCTGTCTCCTTGGGATTTGTGCCCCCCTGGGCTAGATCTCCTGTTTTTTGTATAAATAAAGCTCAGGTTGCCTCTTCCAAGCTAGTTAGAACTGGGATTGAGGTGTTGTTGCTCTTGCACTGTGTTATTGTTTATTATTCTGGAATAAAGAAGATTTGGAGGCAAGATCTATGGTGTAATGCTCTTCATGTGTGGATGGTGATTGTCAAATGCTTATGAGGTATAATCTGTGTTATTTATCATTGCTTTTGCTAGTTAATTGTTGGCCTTGAAGGAGAGAGCTCCCTCCTGTTAGGGTAAGAGTTTATTCTAGTTTGATTTATGCTCTTGTTGCTGCTTGTTTCGGATCTATTGGAGTCGTATGTATTTTAAGTTTAATTGCATGCTTTCCAATTATCTCTTCCAGCAGCACCTATGTTTTAACCATCTGTTTGTGCAAGGATTTCTAAGTTGCAGGTGATCTCGCTTGTAGAAGAGGTTGAGCTAGTTTGCATCTTCCTCATCTTCAAGATCTTCTGAATGACATAGTCCCTCGGTGTTCCACCAAAGAAGAATCCAAAGCCCAAAATTCCCAGGCTTCCAACACTCTTTCTCTCTCTTTCTCCTTCAAAAAAATCATTTTTCTTACCTTGTTACTGTGTTCTAAAGATTTGTTATCATTTGGATCTGTTATATCAAAGTAAAATCTACATAGATCTGCTATTTCAAAGCTCCTAGTCTAGATCTCAATTCTGAAAAGTATCATTAAGCATTCTAGATCTAGCATAAGGAAATCATCCGTTTCGCATGGCAAGTTAAAGAAAATCAGTAGGTTGCATGCTCTAGATTTCCTTTTATGTTTTAAAAAAGATTAAATCCAGCAATCAGTGCATATTTCATTGGCTGCACAAACAAAAAGCCAAGATCCCAAGGAAAGCTTGCTTTCCTTGGTCCCTTTTTCACCTGTTTAGCTAGTTTTAACTTCATCTTTTTTGAGTTAAGGTAGGTTGATCCAAAGGTAATCTTAAAGTGATTTTGGGAATATGTTATTCTAACATGATTTTTGGTTTTTAGCAGTGTAACAGAAAAGAAAAGAATCTGTTGTTTGAAAGTGGCCTCGGGAGCATTCAAATCCCCCTAGGGGTCTCCCCTTTCACTAAAATTTAAAAATTTTGGAGAATTGTAAGATCTTGGTTTCATCCTGTATAAGGACCAAGAAGTTTTTGATATTTTAGTTTGCTGATATTATAACCAATAATAATAAAATAAAATCATTTTTTAGTAGGCTCTTTCGAGCCTGCTCCCCATCCCCCCTGGGGGGATCTGCGTTTGTTTCACTTTTTTGTTTTTTTCCCTTTTTCCGCTCTAGTTTAGTACTGACATGCAGGATTGTATACTTTGATATAATTTTGCATTATTCCATACTTTAATTTCAAAAGTACTCATACTACTTACCCCACGACTTCCCGATTGACCCGCAAGGGGAAAGAGATGCGTGGTAGGACTAATTAGAAAACCGACATTGTGTATCTTTGATTCCTTTTTCATCAATTGTTTCGTTAGCATAATAAAATTAACCCCTCCTTGATTCTTCGATTGAGATCCACTTGGATCAAAATAGTTTCTTGGAGGGTTTTCTTTTTAACAAGAACACTTATCTTAAAATCTACTAAAAATAACGAAAACTCCAGTGTGTATGCTCTGTACTTGGCTGCGGTTCATCCAATCAGTCAAGCTGCATCAAAAGCACTTGAGTAACTAGATTAATTAGTCTTCATCTCCCAAATTGACAAACCATCAGGCGAAAATCCAACACCTCGAACAAACTGTAAGCGGTGGCAAAATACCGAAAGGAGTGGGAAAAACTAGAAAGTGACCTCGAGGCGCCGATCTCTGTCTCACCCTGACGGGTGCGTTATGAACAATAGTCTTCGAGACTTCGTTCCAGCCCATAAACACCTTGCGGGTAGCTGTAAAATTTCACTTTTGGACATAGTCCAAGTACCTCTCGGGTATATCTGGAGTCCCCTTTTCGCCTAATTTAATTCATTCACATTCCACATTAATTTAAAATCTACCAAGAGACATTTGCAAAACATTATTTCAAGTGCATGCAAGCACATTATTTTCTCTGTTGACTCCTTTTAAGGCACTGGTGATTTATTTCTTTCGATTATATATATATTGAGTGTCATTATTGTGCTTATATGCTTTAAATCTTGCATCTTGTTATCTTTTGTTTCCACTGGTTAATTTCAAAGCTCCTAAGACAACTTAATCAATATAACACCGTCACACTAAGTAATTAGCCTTATCAACTTAATAGGGTCTACCCCCCTCGGCTTTGTTAGGAGTTGAGCCTAAATGGAGGAGTCAAGAAGAAGGTGACAGCCTTGACTCGAGACTTGCCCCCAGGGACACACCGAGTAACTTGAAGATTTCTGCCACGTAACCCAGGTGTGTGAAAGGCGGCAACATTTTTTGGCGCCGGTGCCGGGGATAAATCTTTTTATTCCCGAGTACGACTTTTGTTTTCTTCCTTTTTGTTTTTTCTTTGCTTGATGAATGCTTACAGTAGATCTTTAATTTTCATCTGGTGACTCCACTGACCTTTTGTTTAGTTTTTATTTTTTCAAAGAAAAGCAAAAAATATTTTTTTGTGAAAAGATTTATAAATGCTTATGTTTCTTTTTCACATGGCGACTCCATTGAAGGGCTAAAACCCTACTTTCTCATAAATTTGTTGAGACTTGTTGTGTGTATATGAGCTCATACGAAATAGTAAAGCCTTAAAATGCTCATTATTCGATAGCTCTGCTTTAGTACAAAATACATGGTTGATATATGCTACTGATAGGCCATCATGGACGATGAAGATTATGGTGCTCTAATTTCTAATGCATATCCTTCCATCGATTTCTTGGGCATCCCAGGTTTTCCTAACTATGAACCATATCTCCAGGATGAAAGATATTCCCAGGCTCCGACTTTTTATGGAAATGGTGATTCAGCTATTTGTCACATCATATTTGTTTTTTCATTTGTGACAGAACTCAACATACTTCATAGGGATAATGTGATGCAAATCTTTGCTCATTCTTTGAAAAATAAGGCTTGGACGTGGCTTTGTGGTCTTCCTGATAAATGCATTACCTCCCATGGAGATTTGTGTGCTATGTTTTTTGAGAGGTGGCATGATGGTGAGAGAGATATGATGACGGTTGTAGAAAGGACCTTCACCTACCTAAATGAGATAAAGGATCTCATGACTTCCATTGTAGATGAGGACACTCAGGATGATCCTCTTGAAGAGCTTCAAGAGGAGCCCATGATTGAAAACATTGTTGAAGACTCTCCTCATGTCACCATAGCTGAAAACATTGAAGATTTGAGGTATTCTCAAGTGTGTTGCAATGCTGATATTTTTCCAGAAATCCCTCTAGAGGAACCCACTAAGCAACCCATCCTAAGTGATCCCATTGGGTATGTTCAAAAATTTTCCTTGATTGAAGATAGTATTGAAGATCCTTCTCATGATATCATAACAGAAGCCTATAAAAAAACCTATGATAAGATCAGTATGGTGTGTGATGACACTAGACCTTGTTCTCCATATAATGATGACAGTCTGGAAGGTTTACTGCCTTATGACCTTTTTTTCTGAAGAGGATGAGTATGCAAATGAGGACAAGTATAACTTGGAGCATGACACAAGTGACGAAGACTCCATTATCTTCGAAAAAGATATTGATGAGAAGTCCTGGACATTCATGGAAAATCCAGTCTATGACATGAATAAAGAGGAAAATAATGAACCAAAAACTTTTGATGGTTTTGTTGATGCTCCTGTCTATGGCATATAAAAGGAGAGAGCATGGACCTTGTGGCCTTGGGAAACGTTGATATGGAAAAGGAGCATGCAGTTTATCCATATGATCAGTCTGAGCCATATATCAGTATTAGTAATGAGGACAAAGAGAACTTGATATCGGAACTTAATATCAGCAATGGGGAATCCATCACATATGGCATGGATGGGATCGATGACTATTGGAATTTCATAGATAATCCAAATTCTGAAAATCTTATTAAGAATTCCATCCATGGTATGTCCGGTAAGGGGAGTGTCTATTCAAAAATTTGTGGAAGTCCAATCTACGATACGTCCATAGAGGGAAGCACTGATCTGGATGCCTAGGAAAACCTTAGTATGGAAGAGGAGCATTCAGAATTTTCACATGATCATTCAGAGTCATATCATGCAGAGCCGCACAAGGGTATTAGTAATGAAGACATTGAGAAACAGTGTTGTGAAAAGTCAGATGTGATGCAGTCAATGGAATATCAGTCTCAGCCATTTTTTTCACATATAGAGGTTCCTTATGATTTGGAGCTACTTGGGGCTTGTGCAACAAGTTATCATTTGATAAGCCCCAGTGATCAGTATGATGATGTAGTCAGTCTGCCTCATCATTCTGATTGGTATGTCAGTCCTATCCAGTCATGGATAGAAGCAACTTGCATGAGCACATACAAGTTGGGGAAGAATTTTTATGACATTATTCATGCCTATGATGTCCCATCCATCCTGCCCATTATGAATCATCACGCAGGTTTGCAATTTTTGAATAAGGTATCCTTACTTTGGCTGGTAACCAAAGAAAAGGAATTTTTTTTTTATGTTAATGAAATTCTTAGGTGGTTATATTGGATTTTTTTATTTCACCTATCCTTTTTATATCATGCTTAGAGTAGGAAAATAAGCTCCTAAAAGAGAGCATTTACTTTCTGCATTTATGTTTTGTACTTAGCTGTAATATAAATAAAAAAATCATTAGTTAATTACATTTATTTTGTTTAAATAAATCAGCTTAATGGTTCATTTGGTTTTTATATAAAGCTTGTACTACTAAGGTTTTCTTGTCAAGTTGAGATGTTTTTATAGGGTATATAAACCAGAGATTCTGGTGTTCTTGTATCCTTTCCTTGCCTTAAAGACCAGATCGAGCACACGTCCCATAGTTGGAGCCAGAATGTTACCACCTAAGTTGTATTTAGTGGTTTTTTATCAAGTGAGCCTAGTGAACCAGACAAGGATAACTTGTTCGGAATTCAGAAGACCTTCAGTGTTGTTTCTGGGAAACTTTGTTGTACTATATCACATGTTCATACCCCATAGGGGAATTATAATAAATGTTCTAGCATGATAGTGTCTATAAAAGACTCGGTCTCTTAGACTTTATTTGTCAATCCGATCAGCCCAGGGTGTTTTTCCCTTGGTTATTATTGATTGTTGAATAAACGACTGATAATTTTCGAGTTTTTCACTCCATACCTCTAAAGTTGGGGTGGTTGGCTTGGCATTTAGGCCTATTGAGGTTATTAGAGTCTATGTGTCAATGTATAAACATCCTAGACATCATGGTCGAGTCATATGAACATGTTTAAGTCCCCCTAGGTTTTTTCAACTTTTTAAATTTTTTTAATTTTTTAAATTTTTTCAGTGTATTTTATTAAAATTTAATTTTTCAAAAACTTAGGCTATTTGTTAATAGTTTAATTGGAAAATTTGGTTTTGTAATAAAAGTGGGCCAAATAATCAGTTTCAGTCATGAAGGTGCTCATTTCCAAGCTAAGAGCACCATGTAAACCCATGGACCCACTTTTTCAGGTTTTGAGTGATTTTTCATCACTCAGGTCAGAAAACCCCAAAAAATCAATTATTGATGATTTTAATTAATAAATTGATGAATAGTGGAGCAAATTCAAAATTTTAGATCAGTGGATTCTTAACCAATTTGATTGAAATCAATCAGATATGAACCAGATTGACTAGATCTGACAAATCCTTGACTGAAGGAGGTAGTCTGGGCAGATCTATAGTTGATCTTCAGCATCCTTTATGGGGAATTGCGCCCTCTCTCTCTCTCCTCCACATGTGTGGGCTCTCCTTGAAGCTCTGTGGATTGATGTGTCAGTCTATGGGTTGATGTGTCAGCTCAATCATCCCCCTGATTGACAAGTAGGCTCAGTTCGGCTTCAGATCAGCATTGATTGACTCTCCCTCAGCTGCAATGGTCTATCTCCTTGGGATTTGCGCCCCCCTGGGCTAGATCTCCTGTTTTTTGTATAAATAAAACTCAGGCTGCCTCTTCCAAGCTAGTTAGAACTGGGATTGAGGTGTTGTTGCTCTTGTACTGTGTTATTGTTTATTATTCTGGAATAAAGAAGCTTTGGAGGCAAGATCTATGGTGTAATGCTCTTCATGTGTGGATGGTGATTGTCAAATGCTTATGAGGTATAATCTGTGTTATTTATCATTGCTTTTGCTGGTTAATTGTTGGCCTTGAAGGAGAGAGCTCCCTCTTGTTAGGGTAAGAGTTTATTTTAGTTTGATTTATGCTCTTACTGCTGCTTGTTTCAAATCTATTGGAGTCATATGTATTTTAAGTTTAATTGCATGCTTTCCAATTATCTCTTCCAGCAGCACCTATGTTTTAACCATCCGTTTGTGCAAGGATTTCTAAGTTGCAGGTGATCTCACTTGTAGAAGAGGTTGAACTAGTTTGCATCTTCCTCATCTTCAAGATATTTTGAATGACATAGTCCCTCGGTGTTCCACCAAAGAAGACTCTAAAGCCCAACATTCCCAGGCTTCCAACACTCTTTATCTCTCTTTCTCCTTCAAAAAAATCAATTTTCTTACCTGGTTACTGTGTTCTAAAGCTTTGTTATCATTTGGATCTATTATATCAAAGTAAAATCTACATAGATCTACTATTTCAAAGCTCACAGTCTAGATCTCAATTATGAAAAGTATCATTAAGCATTCTAGATCTAGCATAAGGAAATCGTCCGTTTTGCATGGTAAGTTAAAGAAAATCAATAGATTGCATGCTCTAGATTTCTTTTTATGTTTTAAAAAGGATTAAATCCAGCAATCAGTGCATATTTCATTGGCTGCACAAACAGCAAGCCAAGATCCCAAGGAAAGCTTGCTTTCCTTGGTCCCTTTTTCACCTGTTTAACTAGTTTTAACTTAATATTTTTTGAGTTAAGGTAGGCTGTTCCAAAGGTACTCTTAAAGTGATTTTGGGCATATGTTATTCTAACACGATTTCTGGTTTTTAGTAGGTGTAACAGAAAAGAAAAGAATCTGTTGTTCGAAAGTGGCCTCGGGAGAGTTCAAATCCCCCATGGGTCTCCCCTTTCTCTAAAATTTAAAAATTTTGGAGAGTTGTAAGATCTTGGTTTCATCCCGTATAAGGACCAAGAGGTTTATGATATTTCAATTTGTTGATATTGTAACCAATAATAATAAAAGCAAATCTTTTTTGAGTAGGCTCTTTCAAGCCTGCTCCCCATCCCCCCTGGGGGGATCTGCATCCATTTCACTTTTTTGCTTTTTTCCCTTTTTCTGCTCTAGTATAGTACTGACATGCAGGATTGTATACTTTGATATAATTTTGCATTATTCCATACTTTAATTTCAAAAGTAATCATACTACTTACCCCGCGACTTCCCGATTAACCCGCAAGGGGAAAGAGATGCGTGGTAGGACTAATTAGAAAACCAGCATTGTGTATCTTTGATTCCTTTTTCATCAATTATTTCATTAGCCATAATAAAATTAACCCCTCTTTGATTCCCCGATTGAGATCCACTTGGATCGAAAGAGGTTCCTGTAGGTTTTTCTTTTTAACAAGAACACCTATCTTAAAATCTACTAAAAATAACGAAGACTCCAGTGTGTATGCTCTGTACTTGGATGCGGTTCGTTCGATTAGTCAAGCTGCATCAAAAGCACTTGAGTGACTAGATTAAGTAGTCTTCATCTCCGAAATTGACAAACCATCAGGCGAAAATCCAATGCCTCGAACAAACTGTAAGCGGTGGCATAATACCCAAAGGAGTGGGAACAACTGGAAAGTGACCTCGAGGCATCGATCTCTGTCACACCCTGATGGGTGTGTTATGAACAATAGTCTCCGAGACTCCGTTCCAGCCCACAAACACCTTGCGGGTAGCCGTGAAAGTTCACTTTTGGACATACTCCAAGTACCCCTCAGGTATATCTGGAGTCCCCTTTTCGCCTAATTTAATTCATTCACATTCCACATTAATTTAAAATCTACCAAGAGACATTTGCAAAACATTATTTCAAGCGCATGCAAGCACATTATTTTCTCCGTTGACTCCTTTTAAGGCATTGGTGATTTATTTCTTTCGATTATATATATATTGAGTGTCATTATTGTGCTTATATGTTTTAAATCTTGCATCTTGTTATCTTTTGTTTCCACTGGTTCATTTCAAAGCTCCTAAAACAACGTAATCAATATAACACCATCACACTAAGTAATTAGCCTTAGCAACTTAATAGTGTCTACCCCTCTTGGCTTCATTAGGAGTTGAGCCTAAACGGAGGAGTCCAGAAGAAGGTGACAGCCTTGACTCGAGACTTGCCCCTAGGGACACACCGAGTGGCTTGAATATTTTTGCCATGTAACCCAGGTGTGAGAAAGGGAGCAACAAGCGGAAGGGGTTATGTGGGATATTAAACCTCTTTTTCCAAGTTTCAGCCTTAGAACTCATCTGTTTTTTTCATTTTCACTAAAAGAAGCATTTACTCACTTTAACTTAGCAAATCCGATCATTGAATGCACATGGGAGGTTGGTGGGAAAGTTTTTCATGAAGTTATGGAAGCATGAGATGAATAGACTTTTATGACAATTCCAAAAAACCTCTCTTCTATGTTTTATCAGAAATCTTGTAATTGTCCCTTGAGTTGATCCTATTAAGGATGGCAGAGGGGGAAGGAAACCAAAGTGACGACCCACGGATACCCCAACCCCCAAATGATGGAAAGCTTTTCATGACGGTTGAGATATCCTTCATTTTATGCCACTAAATCACAAGTGACAAATGGGGAGACCCAGACCTATCCTAGAAGGAAAGACCTAAAGCAAAATCACCAAATCAAACTAGAACATAGAATACGTAAGGTGAAAGTTGTAAACCCTAGATTCAAGGATGAAGCCACAATTTAAGGAATACCAGAGTATATAATGGTTAAAGATATTTGAAATGCTACTAAAGTTGGTTTACTTAGGGACTTATGGAATTAGTTAACAATTTTAGGGTTCGTGTGTTAATTCAAATAATCAAAGTCAAAATGTTAGGGAGGTTTAACGGTAAAAATGGGGAAATACCCTAGGTTAGGTTTGACATAGATTTAGGGCTTCTAACACACTTTATTTGATTTTTGGATGACATGTATGACAATGTTTGAAATCCAAGCAAAGTTGGGGCACACAAAACTCAGAAAACTGCCATCAAAGAGGAGAAGGTGGTTTTCCCAGAGGATCAATGCTTCGAATCAGTGCGAAAATGGAGTCAAAGAATGATTCCTAAGAGGATTTAGGGGTTTTGTATGAATTTCGTCAAAACCTAGATCGCCAAAAACTGAGATTCCAAGTGCAATATGCCTCGATGATTTTTCCCACTTACTACAATGGGGTTTTCAGTAAGAATAGATGATGGGCAATGCATGAAAATTTAAAACTGAGAGAAAGAAGGTGAGAAACTCACCTAGAATATGTAGATACCTTCTTGGATGACGAGGATTGCTTTTTCATATATCAAATGAGAAAGCTTGGAAAGATCTTGATGAAAACACTTTACTCAATGACCCCAGCATCCTCTCTACCTCCCACGTGAAGGGAAAACCAATAAGTAATGACAAGTAAATCGGGATATTCAAAGTAGAAGCTATCAAGAAGAAAAAAGTCATAAAGAAATCATCACTCCTGGTCAAAACCCAATTTGAAGCCGGATGTCATGGTGAAGCTTCACCAATGTGCCCCCTATCAAAATCGCCTTCTTTGCCTACAAATCAAAATAGATCTAGAAGACATAAGAAAGCTATGTCGGAATAACTCAGTGTATGAGAGAAACATTTTCAATGATAACCACATTCACTCATCTACAAATACACAAGTATTGAATCCCAGAAAAATCTCTTTATTCAGAAGTTCCAATGCCAGAGCTCATGCTTTACAATGGGGGGGTGTCTCATCTTTATATATATTTTGAGAGAGGCAAAGCCTAACTTACTTTTTCATCCAACAATTTAGATTATAACATCATCAACGGTGGAGATCACTTTTACACAGATCAATACATGGATCAACTTGACTAGATAAAGTGGGATGCACTTTTTCCCAATGATGCCTTGTCTAAGTCAAAATACATCATAACATAAGATATAACATTATAATTCATCAAGGGGGTCACCTTAGGGGATCAATTCTCCCTCGGCCCCATTACAACATCAAAACATAAGATATAACAATGTCGTACATCACATAACCAAAGTGACAGGGGCCTTGAGGAGCCCTGTCGAGAACGTCCTCACTAGATGAGCCAAATAAATAATCTCAGACATGATGATGACTTAAGCTAGTGTATAAGTGTTTTTGAGAGACATTATACATCATATGGATAAATTTCCCTGCCAGTTCCTTGACCACACAAGCCAAATATATTTTCTCAGTGATTTCCTAGTTCATTGTTTGATGGTGCATGCTCTGAAAATCATAAAAATTATCATATCTTCTTCCAGGCTAAGAAATGGGGCAAACTGACTTCACAAGAGCATCTAGAGACATAGTAAAATGTTACAAGTGACTGCTCGCACCCCTTGGAGAACTGTGGTGTCGTAGGAGAACCAAAGTAACTACCATCTGTAATAAAAAATATGATCTGGCCAATAATAAAGTGATAATAATCATTGATCATGCAATCTGAGGCCAAACTCTAAAAATTGAAACTGCAGTATTGGTCTTGAGCATGTCTAGAGAAAATATAAGCATTGTCAATTTTCTAGCGACTACCTTGGGAATTGTGTTTGACTTGGTCAACTAGGTTGCCTTGGTCAAAATACCCAAACTGAAAGTGAGATGTTGAGCTTGCATGCATCCAAGGTAATAAGTATATCCAAGATGTATATTAAAACCCAACTTAAATTATGCCATTAAAAGTCACGGTGACAATAATAAATAATAATAACAATCAATAAGATATACCTGTGTCTTTGAGTAATCATTGAATCCTTTGGAAGTCTCGTGTATATGCCATACTTATAAAGCTTAAACAATTTGCTAGTGTTGGGTGAGGATGGAAAACAAGGCTAAAGTAAAGGGTGATGACCTCTAGTTGGTTTTGACTATGTGATCTTTTGAATAACGACAATGACACTCAACCAAAACGACATATGCATGACATATAGAAATAGAGGATGGAGGTGTCTCACAAATGGATAAAGTGCTTGGGCTTGTTTCCTTCAAACTTAGCAAGTTTCCATTTAACATGTGTAACAATTTGGAACACTAGTCAACCTTCAAAGGTAGGTTCCCTGGAAAGACTTTCGGGCTCCCAAAAAATGACAAAGACATAACCTTTGTAGTATAGTCTCACCCTGTTGCCCTGTAGGGGCAAATGAGACGAATGCTATACAGGGAATGAGTGCTAATCCTTTGACCAATGACTTTTTCAGAAAATTTTAATTTCACATAAGATAGTAGCCATCGTCCAAAGGCAATTGATCTGGAAAGCCTTTTGGGCTCCAGTAAAGGACTGAGGCCTAACGTCGCTGGCAAGAAGCATCCATAGCCCCAACGGGTTTGCGTCAACCTATTGGGGGGCAAGGGGGAATGAGCCTAACACTATACAAGGAATGAGTGGCCATATTTTGGCCACTAACTAATTTATAACCTTCATACTTTGCATCATTTAGATATAACATTTATGCATTCCGATGCTTTAGTGTCTAAAAACACTGTTGGGTCGAGCACTTGTTTTGAGGACTAAAGGAGAACCATCTTGTGAACTGAGCCACAGTGAACAAGCCACATAATTCATAGCCAGAGATATAGAAAAACATGGAGTCTATCATGCACAGTGGTCAAGATGGAGAAAAGATCTTCAATCTCACAAGTCTTAATCAACCTAGGTCATTGGAGGAAATCAATTATGGATGAAATGGATGGACGAGGACAAATGATACATGGAACCAGGATAGCATTAAAATTCAAGATTTGTGTAAATCATGGCATAATCAATGGTCTTCAACATTAACATTAGACTCTTAAGTTATTCTCAACAGAAGTTTAAGCATTAGTATATATGTACTATAAGCATAGGTCACCATAATCATCATAACATAACAAGCTTAGGTGTTAGTATACACCATCATAGATCCAAATCCTAGGCTATATCAAACGCTAAGAGGGATCAAATCTCTTGAGTTGAAAACCTCTTATTAAATATTACAGTCAACGAGCTATTGATTTGATTCAAACCAAAAGACACATCTTTTTATTTAAGGTCGACATATAATATATTTTATTATTAATATTAATATTACTTATGGTCGACATATAATATATTTCGTTATTTATGGCCGACATCTAATATTTTTCATTATTTTTTATTTTGCTAGGAACCAACATTACAACATCTCCCCCATACATGGTTTTAAAACCATGTGCAAGGCTCTCCTAAAACCATGGGTTGTTTAGGAGGCCTTGCACATGGTCTTAAAACCATTTGCAAGGCCATCCTAAACCATGTACAATAAAACCATGGGTTGTTTAGGAGGTCTTGCACATGGTTTTAAAACCATTTGCAAGGCCCTCCTAAACCATGTACAATAAAACCATGGGTTGTTTAGGACAAGGCCAACATTTTTTTTTGCTAGATAATTCAATTTTTTATTATTTTGTTAGGTAGGAACATTACAACATATCCCCATATTGTGTTGTTTTTCTGACCGACATTTTTTTGGGCAGATAATTAAATTTTTATTTTTTTATTTTTTTGTTAGGTAGGAACATTACAACATCTTCCTCATATTAGGTTGTTTTTCTAGCCGATATTTATTTTGGCGGATAATTAAAATTTCATTTTTTATTATTTTGTTAGTAAATAAGGTTACAACATAATATCGACAAATGTTATAAGATCTTTCACATAACGTTACAAGATCTCCCTCATATTGGGTTGTAGAGCACATTTCGGCGTAATCAAAGAGCAAAAATCCCACCAAGGAGCCATATACATGTCTCTACCTGATATGCCCATCTGTAACTGTGTACCATATCTGCTACTCTGCTTAAATGAACTAGGTCACCACTGAAATCATCTCAATGTACAATGAGATCCCAGTCCTTGTAAGGAAACAATCTAAAACTGTTGCTGATCAAAGGATTTGAATGGCTCAGGATGTAATGATCCATGTTGAAACCTCATCTGAATGTGTAGCTAAAAAAAAAAGATCAATATGTATGTTGCATCATGGTAGCCCAGCTGCAATATACATGCGATAACACTATGGTTAGAAGTAATTTTGGTCTTTTCACCAATACTATCATCTACATTGGAGGTTATTACTCATTTTTCATAGAGAATTTAGAGGGTGAAGTAGCTTCATGTTGTTTCCCCACATTTCCAAGGACTAGACCATGGAACTAACCATAAATTAACATTGTGAAGTGGAAATTATAGACATCAAGAGAGAAGATGTTGGTTGTATGTGAGCATAGAGGTTGGGAAAGATAGGAACATTACCCACTATTATTTGCTACTCCTTGGAGGATTGAGAAGAAATGAATTGGTTTTAAATAAGTTTTGTATAAGCGTACAGTATGTTGGATTATTTATGCACATTAAGGAGCCTTGTAAGGGTTGGACACTCTGAGGGACTATTGAGTAGAGAAAGAGTAGGTTTCATTGTGTTGTGTGGGGTGGTGGAAGGGAGTTCCATGGCTAGGATAGTTTAATGAGATGCATGTAGTGCTTAGAGGTGAGAAGATTGGATAAGCATGTGAGAAAATGGGTTTTGGGTTGAGAGAGAAGCTTTCCTTTACCTTAGTGGCCTTATAGCCCATTTAAGGGTGATATCTATAGTTGATACCTACCTTTGGGTGAAAGCTGTAGTGAGGATTTCTCCTCACTGCAGGAGCAGGAATGACTCCTTTATGCCTATAGGGCACAAGGGTAGGTTTCTACTGTTGGAAAATAGGAAAAACAAAATGGAAATGCAAGTAAACAGAACAGTAAATTAAACTAAGCTAATCTAGTGACAGAAATCAGAACCAAACTAAATCATAAGCAAGAGAAGAAAGAAGAAGTGGAAGCTTTGTGAACCCCTCTGCAGAAAACGGGTTAGGGTTTTGCCTCCTTAAACCCTGCAAAACAAACCTAAGTTACAATGGAGAAACCTGCAAACAATGTTAAATAAAACCTGCAAGAAACAATGGTTAGAAGTTAAAGCAATCTAAATGGCTAAGAAGCAAACACAAAAACACAAATATACCTTCTTTTAGTGGGTAATGGGCCACCATGCCCTAGCTCTTGGAAGCCTCTCTCTCTTGGTTGGGGGAGCAATGGCTCAAATGGGAATAGATGTGGAGGAGAGGGAATGTGGGTGGTTTGAGAGGCAAAGGTCTCAAAGCATCCACGGGCAGCATAACAATAGGCAAGGGAGAAGTGTTTTGAGAGTGACCCCCCACCCTCCTTTTATAGTTTTTCCAAGGGATTTTAGGGTTTTAAGCCCTTGGTCAGGGCTTTAGCCCCTTTTTTGGGCCTTTAGCCCCTTGTGCCCTAACTTTAGCCCCTTTTAGGGTTTTAGCCCCTTTTTTAGGGCTTTAGCTCCTAGGGGGGTATTTTGGGCTCCTTATTGGGGTTTTTAGCCCTTGTCTTCATCCTTGGGCTCTTTTGGAGGTGTGGGGGTCAAATGGAAGGTCTTATGGAGTGAAATGAGTGTTGTGATATGGTGTCCTTAGGTGGTGTAGGCCATTGAGAGCTATGTGGGGGATTTTTGGGTTAATAGATTGCCCCTTGATGTGTGAGGGCAGGAGCTCAATGTATGGACGACGGACATCATAGGATTTGTTGTGTAGAGGTGGTGTTTCCGAGGCTGGGGCATGGTGGCTTTTGGTTTTTTTATTAATTTGGTTCCCATCAATGGGTGAGATACAATAAATGTGTGACATGTATATGGATGAGGCGTGCATCCCCATGCTCATGACAATGTCAAAAGAATAATTTGATCTATGCTCTACAATACAAGAGCCGATCAGATACAACTGATGTTACAATAATGGTTGCCTCCATGTGAGGCTGAATACAATACTGATCTGGTACATTGGACCCATGGCATTCTCATGGAATGTTATATCTTCATGACTGACAGTCTGCTGGATCTGGTACACAGCTGTGTGGACTTGCTGATTGTGGTACAAGTATGCTGCATCAATCATAAAAGTATATCGGAGCACTGCTGGGGCTTCAGATCACTGTCTCCAATGCAACCCAAAAATGACAAGGGACATAACCTGTTTAGGTCCCTCGAGTGGACTCACCAATGTGCTAGAGTCAGGTGACATCCGGGGTCTTCGACCAAGTACTCTGTGGAACAAACCCTATACGAATCTCAACGATGCGATGATGGAGTTGAAGTCGAGCACGTGAGAAACAACCATCTCGAGAGGCACTACGGACTCCTCTCAAGTGGTCCAAGGAACTCATCAATGATGTTAATGAAACCAAGGTATAGGAACCTCTGGGTCTATCCTCTGGAATATGTGTGTTGGCATCGACAGAGGGAGACCTGCCCCTAGTCAAGGCAATGATGTTTCCTTGACCAAGGGCGCGAGGGAGAAAACCGAAAGGTGTGAAGCAATCTGCGGACTCACTCACTGAATTGGGGCAGGAGGGGATGGAAGGGAAAGAACTGAACAGGGGCAGGGGGGCAGTGGGAGACTCAAACTTCCTTTGTTCGGAGTATGACGGCAGGGCGGACCATGCAGCAAATGAAACTGACTTAAGGGAATGGGATAATAGCTATAATACCGGGAATGTCGCTGTAGATGGGAAATACTTGGAGGAGGTGGACACTTTTAATACTGATGGGATCCAAGGAAGACACATTGCAGAGTACTCTAAACAAAGGCGACCCAATGTGGGAAAGCTTCCAAACTGTTTTCCGTGGGGTGGTGTCTAGGGACACCGTTGTGATACGATCTCATGGATTTTTGGCGAGCCCGAGAAGGTAAATGCTCGATGGTGCTTTCAATTTTAGAGAGTCTGAAAGCACGAAGAAGACTCCAGTGGAGGCTCTTTTTCGTTGGTAGTCTCCTATGTCTGAAAAAGGATAAAAGTATACATAGGAGAGCTCGCCCATCCTGTAGGGGATGAGAGACATCTTTACCGTTGGTAGTCCAATCAGGCCGAAAAAGGTTAAACCTGTACTGACTGGATGGTCATTCATATACTTTTATGAGCATGAACGAAACCAAGTTTGCTCGGCGATCTTCTCTTGATGAAATGACTGGAAAAGAGCTTAACGAAAACCGGTGGTGAGCTTTTTCGTAAAGTGCGGCCCCTTTACCCAAGAAAGCATAAAAATATGCAGAGGGGGACGGTCTTGGCTTAAGCGTGCCAAGCAGGTCCTTTTCAATTGATGGTCTACATGGTCCGCAAAAGGAGGTAAACGAGATGATGTAGACGCCCTTTCCTATACTTTAGCGAGTGGGAAAGGAAGCAGCTGTGCTCGGCGATCTTTTCATTGTTTTAAGGAGTCAGAAAAGGGCTTAAACGAAACTCCAATGTGGTCAACCGATTGCGGTGGCACATGCGGTGCCCCGTGTCAGGATGGTGGACAGAGGTCCACAGGTGATCCATGCAGTATGGATGGAGCAGAAGGCTCTCAAACATACCAATACATGCGTGGGATAGATGGCGGCAGAGGCTCGCGAGTCGATGCGGCGGAGGCATGCAAATCGAGGTGGCTCTTGGACAAAGGTCAGGAGAGTGTGTGTGTGTTGCGGTGGACGGACTTGACTACATGCGATGCAAGTACAAGTCTGGAGGGATTTATATGCCAAATATATGCAAGAAAAAAAAATTGTTTTGTGGACAATGGTCCAGTGGTCCGCGTAAGTGCGGTGAATGGAAAAGACAACTATGTGTTAAAAATGCAAAATAAAAGCTAAAATTACAGTCCTTAATGGGTGGAGGCCTGAGAACTCACATTAGTAGCGATCGGGAAGTGTGATGCAAGTATCGGTCCGTAGACACTCGCATCGTCATGACATGGCTCGTAAATCAAGGTGACTTGTGGGAAATTGTCCCGAAATTGATTTATTAAACATGAGACAATGGTCTCATAAGGAAATGTAAATTTGATCCCGAAGGTGTGAGAGGTGTCTCGAACCAGTTCTGAGTGACTTTGGATTAGCAGCTGATGGTGCTGCCCCTGACTTGTGCTAAAAAACGTTGAAAAACAAGAAAGGGAAAAAACTACGCTATAAGGGACTCATAGTGGTTATATCAGGCATAGACTCTCTTGAGGTGGAGCCCGTTGTGCGGCTTCTTCAAGAGTCGATTGTTTGCGTTAGCGAAGAGGTATGAGCCCTTGCCAAGACAAAGGTCATCGCCAAGGTGGGGTGATGGAATCTGGTCTTTTATGGGAAGAACCGATTCCATACTATGGTTTAAAGGGAATGGGGTAAAACCTAAGGAGGTTTTACATATATCTCCGTCATCGCGTAAGTGGTGCCGAGATAGATCAGGTGGATCTTCCATAGCCGACAAGGCAAAATGGAAACTAGTGCTAGATATCATGAAAGTGGTATTGGTTGTGGCTTTTGTGGCCTTGCCCCCAGTCTCTGTTAGAGGAAGAGGGGTAGGCCTGGAGACGGGAGGAGTCTTTGATGGACCTGGAGGTAGGTGCCACATCATCTCAATTGGATGGACATGAGTCAACACATCCTGGGGCCTTAGAGGTAGGGTAGGTGGTTCAAGGTACCACACAGGATCTCCCAGTGTGAAATCCTGTAGATTAATGGTTTCCAAGGAAAACTTACTCATGATACTGAATGGTAGGAAAAGGAAAAGGAAAAGAAAAAGGAAAGGGGATGATGTTTGTTAGGGTACACAGGGTACTCCCAAAGGACCGAACACAAAGAATAGCCACTTCACACAAACAGATCACAGATCAATACACCAATGTTTGTCACGTGGTTAAAACCCTCGAGAGGGAAACAGTCCACGGCCCCGGCCA
>LPNX010076705.1:22864-39110 GCA_001517045.1 Pseudotsuga menziesii
TCGGGAATGAACCCCATTGTTTCCCTGATAACTGAGGCTGAGGTTGCAGCTGTGGCTGCGGAAACAACGAAAGAGACAAGTCTGATGGACCGTCAGTGATGGTGGAGACAAGCGGGTCAGTTGAACTGGACATCATGTAAATGGACATGGTGTCTGAAGAAGGAGGTGGTGGGTGAACTTCTTTGATCAAGGTGATTTCAGACTCAAGGGAATGGTGATGGAGGTCAGCTAGAGCTATTTGAAATCAGGGCAGGTCTTGGCAATGGTGAGAGTAATGTCCATACAATCCACAAAGGGTGCAAGCATGGTTTGTTCTCAATGCCTTGTTCCTGACTACTGGCGCGGTTGGGAGTTCAACCACGAGGATGTTTTCATTCGTGTCCATGGCATCCAGATGCACACGGATCACAGGGATTTCAGGGAAATTCTGAGTTGGATGGCCCTGTTGTTCGTAGACAGCACAAGGTGGAACTTGTCGTGGTTCTGCGGTGGCTTTGGTGTTTTTACCCCTAGCCCTTTTGGGTTGGGGTGGTGTAGGTGCAAGTGCGGTGGTTGGCTTGTGCAAACTGGGTGGAGGGTGAGACTCAACCGCAATAGGTTTCACCGGGATTAACACAACCTGGGGCATTGCTAGTTGAGCAGGTGGATCAAGATACCACACTGGGATCCCGAACGTAAAGTTGGGTAGGCTTAAGGTGGCCATGACCAGCTTTCTTATGACTCCAGGTGGGGGAAAGAGGAAGGAAATCGTATGGACTAGAGATGAGCCCACATAACTCCCAGCTGGTTGCATGTGGGGGTGAGGTTGCGGTTGTAGCTGCGCGTAATGTTGTTGCTGCGGGTGATGTTATGGCTGTTGTCGGCGTTGCGACTGCAGACGATGTTGTGGTTGTGGTTGGGGCTGCGGTGCTTGATGAGACCATGCACAAGTTCGCAGTTTGCTTTTGTGTCGGTGGTGGTGAAACCAACGGGAAAGGAGCTATCGGGGTGGGATTGATAAACAACCCAGGGCCCACATTCAACGGTGGGGAAGCTGGTGTGTTTTCAACCACATTGTTGGTTGCAGGGATGACGTTAGCGTGTGTGGTTGCCACTTGCGGCTCAATGGTGGTGATGGTAAGGATAACGTTGGCAGGTGATGGTAAGGATAACGTTGGCAGGCGCTGTTAACCCTTGCGGATCATGGTAGGTGAGCTGGTCAACCGCCACAATCTTCCCTTCGTGGGGGAACATCATGAGGCGGAAGACAGTTGATGCGATGGCTCGCATGGCGTACATGTAACTCCTCCCAAGGAGGAGGTTGTATTCCAGTTGAGCGTTGACAACTTCGATGTCGATCAGGATTGTCTTCCCGGCTAACGTGATGGGGACATGGGGGAGGATTCCTTGGGCTTTAGTGTGGTGTCCATCATAAGCCTACAGAGTCATGGAGGATGGTTATAGAATTGGTGATCCAAGCTTCTGCCAAACTAAGGTAGACATGACGCACGTGGATGCCCCCTCATCCACTATGCATCGATGTACAACCAAGTTCCAGATGGACACCGGGATTTGGAAGGAAATAGTGGAGGTCATGCGCGGCTCTTCGTGGAAAATGTGATTAACTTGGATTCAGAGGAGTCTACTGCACCTAAAGTGGCTAGTAAGGCTTTCCGCTGTGTTGGGCACGTTTTAAGTACCTCAAGAGCGGACATGGCAGTTGGCATTTGGGCCAAATCATCCATAATTCTATAGTTGACTGCAGCTCTAGCGGTGGCATTATTGGCGATTTTGCGTATGGGGGGTGTGGAAACGAGGGTAGCTGAAGGGGTAAGTTGATTGTTTTAGACGTGGATGCTGCTGATGAGTCAGCAAGTTCGGTGGTGGTACCGTACTGATTCTATCGAGTTTGCAAGTTTACCTCTTCAGTGGTCATGGCTAGCAGGTGGTGAACACTTGTTTCAGCCATGGGTGGTGCCCCCGGAGCATTGGGATTGGCTTGGGGAGGGGGTGTGGTTGCCACCATTCCTTGGACTGGTAGTGGGTTTTGAAGCACCATAAGTGGAAGCCCTTGAAGTGCCGGGTTGGGTGGCTCTTGGTTTGCAGTGTTGGCGACCTGTTGGGCCTCGTTTTGAATGGCCTGCTTCGTAGGACCCATGAAGGGACACTCGAATGTGTAGTGCCCATAGACCTCACAGAGTGTGCATGGTTGGTTTGTGTGCAACGGGGCGTTGCGTCTTGATGCATTTGGTTGTGGGGGGTTCTGGGCCAACCGGTTTGCTGCGGCATTGTTGGGAGGATTCGATTATTGACCGCCTCCCCATAGTTGGTAATTGCCTTGGTTGCAGGGCCGGTTATTCCTAGATTGCCCTTGTTGATTGTTGGGGGCATGCTGGTTGGGACGGTTTCATTGTGCAAACACCTGTCCCAACGGAGCGGGAGGAGTGGGAGCGGGGGCTTGAACTGGTTTCACTGGCGATGCATAGTAGATTTGTGGAGGTGGTGGTGCCACAAATGTGGCCATTTGCCCCACATACTGCTGTGTTGGCCAAGTCATGGCCTGAGCCTGCTGCAGTGGCACATGTTGTGTAAAGGAAGTTGTCGCTCTGGACTGAGACATCATTCTAGCATAGTCCGGAGCTTGGTTTTGGTAAGCACACTACAACAAAAACTGGATTTAGCATCTCTTTTTACATCCTTTTTTGTGTCTAGACCATCTTTCAGTGTATTTTTCTTCATTTTTTGGACAAAATGGCGCAATTTCATGGGTTGGTGCTATTTTAGGCGTTTTTTGCATCCTTTTTCTAAATCTGGCACAAATTGCGGCATAATTTGCACCGGGTTTTGCGCCAAGTTTTGCATCAGGTTTTACGACAGGTTTTGAGCCGAGTTTTGCACCTAATTTTGCGCCTAGTTTGTACATCTACTCTTGTTGCGGCCCCTTTTACGCCCATGTTTGCCTCAACTTTTACACCCTTGTTTTCATCCACTTTTGCATCCTTTTTTACATCCACTTTTGCATCCACTTCTGCTTCTTTTTTTGCATCCCTTCATGCGCCAAGTTTTGCATCAAAGTTTACATCCTGTTTTGAGTCTATTTTTGCATCTCGTTTTGTTTCAGCTATTTTTGCATCCACTTTTGCATCCATTTTTTCGTCCACTTTTGCACCCACGTTTTCATCCCTTTTTGCATCTCATTTTGCATCAATGTTTACGTATTTTTTTTCATCTACTATTGCATCCACGTTTGCATCCACGTTTTTTGCGTCCCAATTCCCACCCTTTTTTGCGCTTACTTTTACACCCACTTTTGCTTCAACTTTTGCATCCACGTTTGCATCTTTTTTTGCATCCAATTTTACATCAATTATTGCATCCCTTATTGCATCCGTTTTTGCATCCACTTTTGCATCGGGTTTTGCGTTGGGTGTTACGACTACTTTTGCATCTACTTTTGTTGCATCCACTTTCACATCCAATTTTGTATCCAATTTTACATCAATGGTTGTATCCACTTTTGCACCACTTTTTTCATCATGTTTTGCTTCCATGATTGCATCATTTTTTGCATCCACTTTTGCATCACCTTTTGCATCCATTTTTGGTGCACCCCATTATGCGCCCACTTTTGCGCCTACTTTTGTTGCATCCATGTTTGCATCCGTTTTTGCATCCATGTTTTTATCCACTTTTGCATCCAGTTTTACGCCCAGATGTTGAAGATGAAAATAATGAAAATGAGGATAATGATTATGATATTGAGGATAGTTATGATAATGATGATAATGCTGTTGATAATGAGGAAAACGATGACACTGATGATGATGATGACGATTATGATGATGATGAGGATGATTATGATGAGGATAATGACAATGACGACATTGTCGATGATTATGATGGCAATGAAATGAATGGTGATGATGGTGATGATGACAATGACAATGATGATGAGTACAATTAGAATGATGATGTCCATGACCCTTTTCCACTAATCACATATTTTGGGTAGATGTTATTTCTTATGCCAAAGGTAATGATGAATAACTGATGAAAATGTCAATAATCATGATGATGATGTCAAGGACAATGGTGATGTTGATGACATGGATGATGATTATGCCGATGATTATGACTATTGTGATAATCATGATGACAATGACAAAGATGACGATGATGATCATCATCATCATTTCCATCATCGTCTTCATTAAAAACATCATCACTGTCATTGTCATCTAGCTCATCATCATCATCATTTAAAGCATATGGGATATGTTTACCATTTAAAGCATGCATAACAAGTGGGATTATTCTAAAACACCCCACCAAAGTACAAAATTCAAACCACAAGGGAAACATAATATTGAAATTGTTCCAATTTTCTTTCTCCCAACAAAACATGCTTCATTTTAAGGAATTAAGTTAAAATCCATACATTCATATTCCATCCATACTATACTTGTAATAAATGTAAATATAATACTTACCCTTGACTGTTGATTTTTTTGGTGTGCAGACATGTTTACCCTTGACTGTTGATTCTTCTAGTGTGCAGACTTGTTTACCCTTGACTGTTTATTTTTTTTCCTCTTCCAACACTTTTAGCCTCGAGAGTTGCTCAAATCCTTTCAATTCTCTTTTTTGTAGCAACTCATTTTTGTTTTTAATTGTTTTATTCAATTTTTCCAATCTTGCTTCATATTCTGCAGTCTCATTTTGTTGTTTAATGATCATCTCTCTCAATGCCCTTTAAAACTCAACCTTCAAACCTGCAATAAATGTTTCTTTCTGCTTCAATTCTTGCCGAAGTTCTGCTTCCTTACCAAATACAGTCTTCAATGGTGGCATGTTCAAACTTCAGGCTTGTTTTTCAACTCATTTTCAAGTCTCCCTATAGTTTCCTCATTTTTTTTCTTTTGAGCCTGATACATGTCTTTCAGTCTGTCAAGGTCAGAAATCGATTATGCTAGAACTACGATAAATTTAGAACATTGATCCTTAATAATTTGATCCTTTTGGCTAATTATTTTTTCAGTTTCCACAATTCTTTTCTCTAAACCTGTAACACGATGTACCAAATCAAGAATTTGGACATCCTTAGTTCTGCACAATTCATCGCTAGCTTTGAAGGAATCGTCCCACAAGGTAGATTGTTCTTTGAAATGTACCATTTTATCAAATAAAGAAAAAACAAATCTACCATCAAAAGAATATTTTGGCATGAGTTAGGTCTTCATCACTCGTTGGTGAATGGTCCATATCATTGTTCACAAATTCCTCCCATTGATCTGCATTTTCATTTCCATGCATTCCAACCAAAGTTGTGACAACGACATCTTCTTCAAGGGAAAGCGAAGGCATGTCATTTCCCACAGGTTCCATATTGTCCTCTAAAGGTTGGTTGGTCTTCTTTTTTTGGTTGAGTCACCTGTTGAAGAAGTAGAGTATGACTGATCTCTCTAGTTTTGCATATGGTTGATAAAGAAATCCAGGCTCAATTTGTGCTCAATCAATCACCAAGAACCTTGTTGCAACTATAAAAAATGTGCCGAAAATGCATGAGTTGACTCACGCATTGAAAGCTAGCATTGGTTTGGCGGGTGTGCAAAGATAGCCATATATCATCGATATAGAGATGGAAGTTCCTCTAAAATTAAAAACATCGATATTGCCACGATTTTTCTGCCATTATAAAAAAAATGAAGTATTAATCCATGAATGTTTAGAACGTGGAAAAATCTGACCAAATGTATTAGTGGATCCATCTTGGAAGGCACTCTACCCTGTACCATTGGTCACCTGGCACAGGCTTTGTCTTTGATGCCTCTCTCAACACATAACAAGAATTTAAGGGTCGGTGGCGCTCGGATCAGCCACCTGGTCACCCTGCTCGATGGCCTTGTACGGACTTGGATCGACTAGTAGATTATAATATGCATCCACTACGACCACTCCAATGAATTTGGGAATTCCATCTCTTAATCCAAATAGAGAGAAAGAAACAACAAGCAAGTAATTCACTCATTGATAATGTCGCTTAGACTCCATGAAATGCCTCACATGGGTAGCAGCTCGAGGGGAGCACAAGGCCAAACAACATTCTGTTGTTCCATTTCTATTGGGTATAGAGATGATATCCACATAAGTGTGCGTAGAGTGGTGGATGACTGGGAAGTTGAGTTCGTAGCTCATCACCGCACAACACAACCCTTGCGTGATAGGCTTTTCCACTACTAGCGGATGAATATTTTTCTTTCCCAGTTTCTATAGGAAAGCAACTATGCTCCCTCACCCCCAACTTCCAACGATTCTGATAGCTCCTCAACACAAAAGACATCCTTAGCTTCATTGAGTCTGAACCAGCAGGACCTTGCCAAAGAAATTAACTAGATCGAGGACACCAAGTACACATGATGTATGTCAGAGGCTCCACTCGACGTGGTGACAACGGGGTGGACTGAAGAAGGGCACATGCATATTGACAGCTCACCATAACAGATGTCGACACCTCCTCCTGCAACAGAGTCGCATAAGGATATTGAAACTGCTCTCTCCGATGAAGATAACGGCTACATCAAGTCGTGTCCCATTGTCAAAGAACCATGGCGAAAGCTGTAAGGTCCCAATATTTTCTAAAATCTTATGTGTTTTTTTTTTCTCTTTTCTATTAGATTTGTTAGTATGCCGAATAAATATGATAGTTTTGACAGGGAAGACTTGGTCTCCCTTGTAAAGGGAAATGTATGGAGTGATGCAACAATTTTATGTATGTGCCCTGATATTAAAGATACACATGTCTCAAACACTATGCACGTAATATTTTTTGTACTTTAATATAATTTTATGCTATTTAAAAAAAAAGGTTTGTACTAAAACTTAGATTCTCCTTTTCGAGCTCTTTCCTGGGTTCCTTTTCTAGCTTGCCTCTATATTATGATTTCCACTCTAATCCAAAATCTAAGCGAGAGCCTCCAAAATCACCAGAAGGTGCAAACTTTCTCTCTAGAGATATGGTGAGGATAGACATGTTGCATGAGATATTAGTGACTTGTATTTCTAGCTTTTCAAATCCTTGCTCATAATCACCTACAAGTTTTTCGCTATATGCGTCCACTGTGTTTAGGGTTTGAGGAATTTTTCCACCACTAAATCTTGCAATTTCCCACAAAAACCCAAAGAAAACTTCCCTCATAACAATATGTTTCATAAATTTCCATGTATATTCCATTGGAACAGTTTGTCACAATGGATTTTACAACTTAATTATTTGTATTAGCATATTTCTGTCGAATGCTAAATAAATTGGGACTGAAAGAAAAATAAGTAGAGTATACATAGACCTTCATACATATTCTTGGTTCACAACTAACCTAGTAGTGGCTCCCATGGGTACTAATTTTTGAGGTTAGTAATACCATGCATAGTTCATATGTGCTGGTTTGAGGATTTTTCCATGGAATCCTAGGAAGTAAGGGTCGGGGATCAAGGCTCTTTTTTTCTTCCCCTAGTATGTTCAAGGACTCAAGACCCATCCAAAGTGCCCAAAATATCGTAATGGAAGATGAATTCAAATCAAATGCCAAAGACACCCTAAAGAGGGATTGTGTCATGGTTTATAGGTGTCGTTCATAATTACTAATATAAAAAAGGCTCAATTAGAGAGGAAATCTAGTGTTTCCCTACTTACCACGTTTATCTCTCAACAACCATTTCCATTGCATAGAACCTACTCATTGCACATATATCAGCTCCGAATTCCAAAAACCTCAAAATTTCAAAAACATCATAATGCAATTTTTTTCATTCATCGATGATTGTCAAGGATCAATGACCCATCCATGTTGCTTAGACATTATAATGACATCCATATCCAACTCAAGTGTCAAAAACCCCTGCAGAGGTGTGACTCCATGCCATTTTACATAGCCCTTGATTATGAGAAGACATGTGTAGTGCATAAAGGAATTTGTGTACCTTTCTTATGTTATTTAGAGACTAAGAACCATTCTCGGTCTTCAAAACCTAGATTCATTTTTCCCATATCCATTGAATAGACCAAAGATATCTTAGTGTGGAGGTTAGAGCTATGTTTAGCTATGTAAACATGTGTAATTGTATTTTAAATTTTTGGCATTTGATTTTATATTTTCCATTACACATTCACATGGAAAAGCTAAGCTTAAAAATTACATATTACTTCCTAATCCATATTGCAACTGAATATGAAGCAAACCCTACCACGTAGAATAAGCTAATTAATATTAAATTACTTTAGATCAAATTGAGTAAAACCAACATAGATCCATTTTAAGATTTTCTTACACCTTAAGAAATTGGATCCCTCTTGGTCCTTAATAGATTCCCGTGTAAGATAGATCTACCTTGGTTTGAATTTGTTTAATTTTATGTGACTACCTAAATTTTGATAAGTTATAAGCCTACATGAATATTTTTACCTAACTGCAAGTGAAAAATTAGGGTTGATTATTTATAAATGAACAAAATATTCATGTAGTGCACCAAAGTGTGATAGCTTCTACCTGTCTTTTATTCTTCACATTGTCGAAGAACTTCGCCATAGAATTCGCAAAACCTATAATTGCAAAACCTAGTTGTTGCACGAGGGTTATCTGAAACCCTGCACGAGAAATTTGCCCAGCACATTGCCCAGCATCAAGTAGGGTCGATTGCCCAATATGTGTCGATATTTTCTTCTTAATCCTATAATTGCAAAACCTGGTTGTTGCACGAGGGTTCTTTGAAACCCTGCACGAGAAATCAAACGCTATATCAAAAATTAGTGTTTAAACCCAAGCGATGGATGCAAGTTTTTGTTTTTTAAGGTGGATGTTTCCGGTGGATGCAGGACCTGGGACCCCAATAATTTGTATGCAGGATGAGGTTACAAGAGTGCCCATCAACGTCGCCAGGTTTGAGAATAAGGTGGGATCCCCGGATGTAGTGGCTTGTGAATCACCGATCAAAGAGAAAGCATCTGGGTTGAAGATTTCAGAGAGATTATCTACAGATCTAGTGGCTTGTGAATCACTGATCAAAGAGCAAGCAGCCGCCAGGTTGAATGATTTGGTGGGATCCGCAGATGTAGTGGCCGGTGAACCACTGATTCTTTATCATTTACCATTCAGGTAAGGTAATCTTTTCACTCTCCAATTTACCACAGCAGAGCTATTTCATTTATAAATCCACCCACTGGCAGGAGTATACGTAGTAGCAAGCCCAGGACTAGAGGCGCCTGTTACACTCCCTCCATAATCCCGCTAAAGTCATTAGGCCTAGCGGGCCAGAGTCATTCTGAAAGTGTTTGGCATGCCTCTTTAATGTCAGTAAGTAAAATTGAACTTAATCAATACGACGCTAATGCCTATCCAACCAATATAGAACCACTTTTTCTACACCTTTGGCTTTTCGAGGCACCTCTCCAAGAGGATTACAATTGGCCCGAATTTGTCAGGCCCATAAGCGGCCTGTTTTTACCAATACAATGGCCCTTAAAAATCTGAATCAGTAATTACAACTATTTTTCATTTGGCTAAGTCCATACTGTTATGTCATAATCACCCAGGTCTTGCACCTGGAATTTAACCTGATGAGTAGACTGATATTCCATTGCTGAAATACAACAAAGTAGAAATGTCAAAAGCATTTGTTAACAGAAAAAAAAAAAAATAAAAAAAATTGCAAGTGTTAGATGAGATACACATCTAAAATGAGAAACCATGAAATATCAATTGATGGCTTATCTCTGACTTCAAAATTATGGATCATTTTGAAAAGATCTGAAAATGCATCAGTCAATTGATGTCTCGCAATCATTTCACTTCAATTTCACTTGACAAATCAGTGCATCCTACATAACTAGCAGTAATCTTGGCAATGCTAAGAACCGCCTTCAAAATACCTCTCTCTGCACTAGTTCTCTGGGAAGATGAGACCATCCACAGAAGCCAATCAACGTGATCATGACTTCCTTTACAATGAAGGAATATAAGGCTATGGCCTTAATATTCTAAATTAGTAATCACGTATCTCTGGTAGTAAGCGTTATATAAGGGAAGGGTTGCTACACAGAAAATGTCTGCGCAGATCTGAAAAGATGCCAATCTAATGTTTTTTAGTAAATTCCAAGGGTCTAAAATATTTGGCAGTAAGCTACAGCTAGTTTCACTGTAAGTGTTTGACAAAATGTTTAAGCCACAAATTGTCTATAGTAAGTTTCAACAGTACCACATACTAAGTGTTGGGTAAAGTGAGCAGTCTAGGTATTCAATATTCATTTACAATACACAAATCAGTCTAGGCCTCATACATCACCTACAACAGCCTATTGAGTTTCACAAGTGTCACGACAAGATGCTCAGACAGCAATTAGGTGGATAAAAATTTGGGTCAATTTTGACTTAGGATATTACAGAAGGTGTTGTAGGGATAGAGCTACTTTCTATTGCATATCTTACAGGTTTATCATTACCTCTTTTTGGTGAGCCTTCCGTGGTCTTAGGAGCAGGACCTAAAGAGGAAGGGGGTTACATCAAGGTGAAAGTGGGTGTACTTTCTTGAATAGTTGTTGATCAAAGCATTGGGTCCACTAGGTCCACCTATCATATTTGGATCCACTTATCTTCGATCGTGGAAGAGTGCCAATTTTTTATCTAACATCTAGCACAAAAACTGAATAAATAACACTCCAACTCTATGTTTCTTTTATAGACTAAGAAAGGCCAGAGGATTACAAAATTTAAAACCCTAATTCTCAATATGTCTAGAAAAGTGCACCCTCACTGCATGAGCAATCTGCATAATAAGTGTACCATGGTCCATAACACCATGAATGCCCTGAAGGGATTCCTGAATTAACTTATGCTTGGGAGCTGGGTTTGACAACAAATGGCCTAACTCTTCGTTGCTCTAGAAATATCAAGAAAGTTATGGTGTTTGGAGATTTCTCACTAATCAATGGACAAGTTAAAGAGGCTAAAAGTAAAAGGTCAAAAGCAGAGTCACTCTGTCCTGAATGGTGGGAAGAGTTATAGTGCCCCTGCTCTCCTTTGATTCAGTAGATTTCTTCCATAATTGAAGAAAGAACAAATTCCAATCTGATCAATTAGTAAATCAAACAGTTCATTTTGATAAATGGGTGCTATTAAAAGATGGGGACACCACTATTATTAACCTAAGGCATCAAGAATCACTTTGCATGGTATGGATAAGTCAACAATTGCCATTTGTATGAGCAAGGATATTGAGGTTGAAGCTTTAAATATACCTAGTGCCCTCACCAGCCTCCCACACTTGAATGTTGCAGATATGAGTGGAATGTTTAAGTCGGCCTTTGATGAGATTCAATAGAACAAGTGGTATATATCGCATGTAGACCAGCGATCATGACATGGATTTTGGGTCTCATTTGGGGCATCTCTGGACCAAAGGTTCCTTGTTTGCTTGTAGCAGGATTGGCACAGGGTTCAACGCAGGCATTATGGGGCAAGAAGAGCGAAACCAATGCAGTTAAACTTGAGTAGAGAGTAGTGTTGGGTGATATTCTCTACAGTTTCGCAAGGGAACAAAGGTCTATTATTTTGAGTTTTTATTGCTATGATTATGTTGTGTTAATTGGCCCTATCAAGCCCACACATTGGGCTTCTCTCCTCGGTCATTTTTAGCCATGTCTTTCCTCTGCAATGGTAGTCTTAACTTTTGCAATGGCTAGGGTCTTTTCCATTTGGAAACCCTTGGATATAGTCACACTATGGCTAGCCATCCTTCTTCGAGGAGAAACTATGGAAAATGAATTTATGAGGTAAAGAAGTTGTTGAGACATGTAGCCAGTCAATTGGAAGGTCTGCATAAGGCCATGGAATACATCAGTTCTCGTGTGTAGGTCTAGACTCCAAACAAAGAAGCAGGAAGAATCATAATTTGAGATTGGAGAACAAAAGCAGAGGATAGACAAATTGGCAAGTGACATGGAAGTTAATATAATATCATTTTGAGTTTAGCAAGAAGCTCTCAATCTTTCCTTGTACCCCTCAATACTCCTGTCAATTGTATGCATGGAGTCCATTGATTCCATGGTAGGTTTTAAAATTGTCTCCAAAAAGCTGGAAGGACACTCCTCCATCATGGCAACTTGTCGCACCTCCACTAGATCAGCAAGTAGCTTGTAAAGGCCACCATCTTGAACTCTCTGGCCAAAACTTGACTAGGTTTAGGGCTTCATTTTCTAATGAGCACTTGCTAACTAGCAAAATCTGCCATACATTGTAAATCTATCGTGGAAGAAACAAAAGAAGACTTCATTAAACTAGGAACATACAATACATCATCTATGTGAAGAACATCACCTAAAGGCATTAGGAAGGAGATAGAGATAGCTAGTGGCATCATTCCCAACTCCCCCTGTATTGCATCCACCTGTTCTTGCAATCTACTGAAATCCTTCTTGTCAAAGGTCATGTGTCTGGATGCTCTATTGTCGACACACCACCCTACACTAGAAAAGGCATTAGTGTAAAAACACGATACCAAGGAGAAAGTTGTCTCAAGTATGGAATCCAACTCATTTGCTCCGGCTGAAGCTTCTACACTCTTTGCAAACTCTTGTTGTTGTTTCTTGGCTTTCTTCTCACTCTCATATAAAGCGACTATAACATCAAACATCCCCTTACTGGTCTTCTTTCTGACAATGGGAATGATTAGGTGATCCTTCTTATGGTCAAGGATGGCTCACTTTGCCTTGGACGTCTTATTGTTATATTTTTCCAACCAAGAAGCATCTGAAGAAGTGTGACTTTCTTCTCCACGAGATGTCAAAGCTCATGCTTCCTCCCAAGGCATCTACACCCAACACTTACACAGAACAAACTAGGAAGGACCTTCCAATCTATGTTTGTATTTGACACTGAAGGTAATCATCATGTTGCTGCTAGAACACATTGCTACACAAAATATATCAACAACCGACAATAACCTATCACATGTCCACAGTTATTTTTCTCAAGCATCCCACCACTAAAACCTTCCAAGAAATCCCTACCACAGGTAAAATCCCTACTACCCATACATGGATTCCTGGAAGGTTTCAGAAATGAACTCTGATACCATGTGAAAATTTTCAACTCATGGTAATGGTTAACTGCACTCATATTAAAATGCTAAAAGCTAGAAATGAAAGCACTAACCTAATCTCAAAACTACATAATCTGATCTATAATCAGAAACTGAAACACATCCCACTGAAAAAGTATGAACAACAACACTAAACGGACTATCAAACCTGCTACTATTTTCTCATTAATTTTGGAAAATAAATCTGCTACAGGAAACTCAGAATACCACTAATCTCAAGCACAAAAACTGAATAAATACCAACCCAACCTTGACTTCCTTTTATAAACTATGAGAGGCTACAGGTATACAAAATTAGCCCAAACCTCAAATTTAGAAAACTCTAACTCTAAATCTGTCTAGAAAATTGCACACTACATGCACGACCAATATTCCTAGATAAGTGTGCCTTCACAGCTTGAGAGAGTTGTCTAAATCAGTGCAAAATACATAATCTGGAAGTTGCCCTAACATCCTGCACTTTCTCTATATCTGGAAAAACTAAAAACAGAACAACAACTCTGATTCTAGAACACACAAAATTAGTAAATGCTAAAATGATCCTGCTTCTAAAATTTAAACATGCATGCACTCCTAACTCAGTCTATACGGCTACTCCACCTATGCCCAAGCTTGAATAACGCAGTGTTGTTACCTACAGCCATCTCTGCCATGCACAGGAATCATGATGTGAATGTGTTGTTTCTATTTTATAGATAGTGGTTGATTTTGAAGCTGTAGTAGGTACAGGTTTTGTAGATGGTAGGTATAATGGAGTTATATGTACTTCTTGGAAGATTTAAGAAATATTCCCTAAGTTTATCTTTAGTTTGTAGGACTATTTAGTTTGTAGGCATCTTCTTTTAGTAACCATTCACGAGTTCTTCTCTTACCATCCCGTTGCTGAACAAAATTACCTCATCAATGAATAACAAAATTTATGTAGCAACACACACATCCTCAATTGGATTCTACAACTATTTCTTAAACACATCCCTTATTCTTTGTCCATATCAATTTGAGGTTATTAGGTATGCATCAATGCATTATTTTGTTCTCTAAGACTTTTTTGCGGACCACTTTAATATATTGCGTAACTGTTTACGATATTTTGTTTCCTAAAGACGGTATAATTTTGTGCTTATTAGTGTGTTTGAAAAATTAAATTGGATTTTAAGCTTGAATGTCTTTGGATCTTATTGTCTTTTATTAGAATTACAAATGATCAAATCTATGTGCTAATATTGCTCCTTTTCCCAATTCTTAAAGGGTGCTTGCTCAATGGAAGAGCGCCTGTTTTACAAGCAGGAGGTTGGTGGTTCGATTACTCCATGCCCTAATGATATTGGAATGTATTTATAAAGGTAAAAAATGTAGTAGTGCAAGATGGATGCAATATTAGATGCAACAGTAAATGCAAAACAAGACGTAAAAGTGGACGTCACACCAAACACAAAAGTGGATGCAAAAGTCGACCTTATGTCAGACGCAAATATGGACACAAAAATGGATGTCACACAACTCAAAATTGGATGCAAAAAGAGACTCAACACTAGACACAATTAATGACGCAAAACTAGATGCAATACTAGGTCCAAAACTAAACGCAACAGTAGATGCAAAAGTGGACTCCTAACTAGACGTAAAATTGGACATTAAATTGAGCACAAAATATGGTTTATTGATGGACATAAAACTAGATGTAACACCGGGTGCAAAAATGGAAGGAACACTTGGCGCAAACAAAAACTTAAAATGAGACACAATATTGGATGTAAGATGGGACAAAACATTGGATGTAAAACTAGACGTAATATTGAATGCAAGATGGGATGCAACATTGGACAGAAAACTAGATGCAATATTAGATACAAACATGGCTGCAAAACTAGGCACAACATTGGGTGCAACATTGGGCTCAAACATAGATGCAAACAAAGACATCAACCGAGATGCAACACTGGGTGCAAACCTAGATGCAAAATACGATGTAAAACGAGATGAAACATTAGGCACAAACATGGATACAAAAAAAGACGTAAAACAAGATACAAAATTAGATGCAAATGGGGATGCAACATTATAAGTAAAATTGGATGCAAAACTAGACGCAACATTGGGCCAAAAATTGGATGCAATCCTAGATGCAGAATTGGACACATAATTTTATGCAAAACATGGTGCAAACTTGGGTGCAAGACTCGATGAAAAAATAGGAGCAAAATAAGACGCAAAATTGGATGCAAAACTGAGCGTGAAACTGGATACAAACAAGGATGTAACAAAGGACGCAAAAAAAGATGCAATAGAAGTTGCAAAATTGGGCGGAAATAAAGGCGTAACAAAAGATGCAAAAAATTGGGCGCAAAAATGGATGTTAAAAAGGACCCGAAAAAAAGATGCAATAGATGGCGTTTAACAAAAATGTACAATAGCGCCAAGTTTAGCGCCAGATTGTTAATCACAATTGGGAAAAAATTACACTAAAATCCGGCGCTAAATCCATTTTTTGTTGTAGTGGCAACATTAGCGGTGTTGCTTGGTTGTGGTGTAACGGCAGGTGGTGTCAGTCGAGGCTGATATCTATAGTTGATACCTACCTTTGGGTGGAAAGTTATTTTTACATAGCTAGTTTCTTGGATCTTCTTCAATTAAAATATATGCACTTTTTGTTGTTCATGAATATACAATGTCATATTTACTTCATGTTATGAATATGTTTATTTATGCATAATGTGTATGTGAATATAGTTTTAATTCCAGTATATTTTATGCTCATGCACCTACACATGCATTTCTTAGTTTATGTTGTCCATGGGTGGTTTAAATTAGTTTTGAATTCAAATAATGGCCCATGGAACATAATTTAGAAACATAAAGTCAAAATCTACATTAAATATCAACTAAAAATCAAAGGACAAGAAACCATAGTGTTGTATAGAAATGCAATTAACTACTATGTTAGAAACCAATGGGCATTAAGTTATGAAAGTCAATAACACTATATATTAAATTCGATAAAACTATATATTGGGGACAATAACATTGGATAAGGAAATAAAACTATGTATTAAAGTCAATAAAACTATATATTGGGCACATTAACATTGGTTGGATAAGGAATGTATAAAAATATTAA
>LPNX010076705.1:39640-90149 GCA_001517045.1 Pseudotsuga menziesii
AATGCTATATAATATTATTTAATCAATTAATGAAATATTGATAATATTTTAACAAATCAATTTAATCAATGTAAGGAAAAATTCAAAGACATTGCTACAATCATTGGAGCTCCCTTAAATACGTTCTATATGTAGGTACTTATCGTTTTCCACTATTTCATTTTCCTTTACATCCTTTCAAGCTAACTCCAAATTCTCCCTTCTCCCTAACTACTTTTCTACTTTTCATGTACAGGATCTACTCCTCAACAAGCTACAAATTGCTTGTTGTAATCTACATATAAATGTTCTATTTTTCATTAACATATATGTACTCGCATCAAAACATTATAATGTAAGAGGATCGAAATGTATATGAATTCATTTGAATAGTCAAAACAATTTGACGAAAAAAATTAGAATTGCTTGGCTTTTATATTTGTAGACCTACTAAATTCTTAAATGTAAGGATGTATGAATCAAATTATAATTTTTTCATAATATTATAAATCTTATTTTTTATTATGAATTTAATTTATCTTTTTCTAGATATATCCAACAATTTTAAGTTTTTCTTTATATTTTTTTGAGATATTTTCCAATGATGTCCATTAACCTACTCTCTTTTTTATATTACTATAATTTGGACAATTTTAAGTTTTTCTTTATATTTTTTTAGATATTTTCCAATGATGTCCATTAATCTACCCTCTTTTTTTATATTATTAGAATTTGGACATGTTTGGTGAGATTCAAAATGTTATGAATTCCATATTAATGATCCACATTTAAGGAATGTATAAATAAATTATTTATTGTTTCTATTTATAAATTGGAAATATTTTTATTTATTTAGTAGATAGATCCATAAATTTATGCAATGTTATTTGATTGCAACATAAGAACTACAAAAACTAACAATCCATTGTCATTTAGATGAGAGAAGAATAGTTTTCATGATTACTTTTAAAATGCGGATAATGTAATGGCCAATTATGTGAAGAATATAATGTCTTTAAAATATCGTATCAACACTTCAAATTGTCTTTCTTGTTGTATATGTCCACATCTCCTTGCTTAAGCTTGCAACACGTCGTTCTTTTATTGCAGCCCTAGGTACAATTGCTAGTATATTTAAAATATAAAGATAACACATACACATCATCAATATCTTTTTTTCTTTGCTTTGCTTACTCTATTGTTTATCAAATTGGATCTCTCTTTCCAAACAAATAAACGCTAAAGGAATATTTTTTATTTTTGCTTTGCTTACTCAATTGCTTTTATCAAGGGAGATGTGAAGATCCTTAAGGGACGGGACTCTGGAAAGTGCAGTGAAGGTCAAGCCTTGACGCTCCATTGTACCAATGTCTATTGTAGCCTTTGGTAATTCCATGCCTTGATATTTATGTATTGTTAATGCCCATGCCATTTTAAGTGGGATTTGAGTACGACCCCCCCCTTTGTATAGGTGGAATTGGTAGAAAAGTAGGGTTGTTGGTATCCCATGCGGGACCAATGTGCTTTTGGAAGTTAACAACAACAAATGTTGGAAGTCGTGGAGGATGATGGTTTGATTTGTAGAAAATATCAACCACTTGTCTGAGCGATCCATTAACAAGGCTCGTTGAAACCCATAAGTTTGATGTTAACATTACTCGCTGCCCAGGGAAAAGCAACACTACACACTCTAGTTGCTCATCTTCAATTTGATAAGTAGCATGGTTGTTTATGTGCTCAGCAATAGAAAGTGCTATTGGAATTTGAAAAGACTTCAACATGTGTAGATTATGAATCGAAGTTAGTTGGTTGGTTGCAAATAAGTGCATGGAACCTTTGAAAGTAGGTAACTCATCCTTAGAAAGGAAGGAGTCTGTCCTGGACATGAGAAGTTTCCAATCCTCTATAGTAGTTGTTGCATTTCTGATGTTGTTAAGAAGGTTCTTGAAGGTGTCCTGTGATGGGTCATTTCCTTGCTGGCGAAAAACAGTTGAAAGTGTTACAACTGTGTTGAAGTTGCACCAAAGTGCAGTACCATGGGAGGAGCTTGCATATAATGGAATGTCCATAATTGGTGGTAATTGGGCAAGGTCTCCCACAAGAATAATTGAGAAACCACCAAAATGTTTTTATGGTAAGGGAATGCTTCACGGAGAAGTTCATCAATTTGGGTTAAAAGTGTTGGGCCTAGGAAGCTCATTTCATCAATGAGAATGTAGCGGATATGGTGAAGTTCCTCTTGGAGGTTTGAAAGTGAATTCCCTTCCAAAGGCATGGAATTTTTTATAGGAATATGAAGGGCTGAATGGATAGTAGATGCTTGGATGTTGAATGCTGCGACGCCGGTAGGGGCTAGTAGCAAGAGTGGGGATTGATTGAAGTTTTTGGTCAAGGAAAGGTATTCTCTTATGCAGCGAATGAAGAATGTTTTTGCAGTGCCATCAGTTCCTTGCACAACCATTCTGAGTGGAGGAATTGTTAGGATGTTTGTGGAGTGATTCATGACAATGGAGTGGGCTTTCATTTGAGTTGGGGACAATGTTTGATAATTTGGTTTATTAGAGTAGGATGGTTGAGGGAGGTGGTGGTGTGAGCGATTATTTTGTATGAAGTTAATGGCAAGTTCTAGAAAGATGAGGGGGATGGTCATATCATGCCAATTATGGTTTTTGTCAAAGTCATGAAGACCAAGGATGTCAAGGTCACTTATTTGCATGCCATTGGTAGGGTGTAGTTGGGAGAGCAATTCCCATTCATCCAATTGCATGGGTTGTGGGTTTTGCAAATCGTCAGAAACCATGGTGTGTTATGATAAGGAAAGGAGTTCAACTGGTTTTTGATCAACATGCCAAGGAGTGTAGGTCAATTTAAGTTCTTGCCAATTTGTAACAATGGCATCATCGGAAGCACCAATGCCAAGTTGTATATGCAAAAAGGTTTGTATAGCATGAGTTCAGATCTGCAGAAATCAATGAACAAGGGTGTATCTGTGGAGGGGATTGAATAGTAATGGGGAAGAACACGGATGATGGCGGGGGGATCTCTAGGTTTCCATTTTTCTTTTTTCCGATGAGAATTATATGACCAAGATCTTGTACCCTCAATGAGAGATATGAAATGAAGAGCGGAAGGGCGTGAAAGATAGGAATCTATGAAGTATGTTGATGTGAAGGATGTGGAATTGTCTAATGAAACATGTTTATAAGTTTTTCAATTGACATTGAGGGATAAGAAAGTACGACTACTAACTCTGAGAGGTAGTTTTTGCAACATATGGCATGTTTCTTGGGCTCCAATGTCACGATCAACAAGTGTTTCTGACAGGAATTTTTGAATAGCAACAATGGAAGGGTCAAGAAGTGGTGCAACATGGATAATTCGTCTAAGCATTTGGTGAAATCTTTCAGATTTTGTTTATGACTTAGATGCATACTTAGCAATGTATTTTTGAACGGCATGTATGTCAAGCATTGGTTGAAAATCAACATTGCCACGCCATATTGATAAGATGGAAGGGATATGACTATTCAAACGATCATCATTGCGAGCTGGTTTGTATGTTTTTTTGGCATTGGTATCAATGAACATGGAAGATGAGTTTTGTAAAGGCCATGGTGCATTATAATGACTTGTGTAGGAATAACCCTTTTTTCAGAGGCATATATTTGTTGTGCATTTTGTTGGTCGTTGGATGCAATTGAGTAGTTCTGTATAGTCATGAAAATGGGTTTTTTTTAGAATGTCGTCAGTAGATAACAGGCATGGATCAAGCATAGTAGAGTGGGGTAAGAAGGGGGCTTGTTGGTGGTTATCTCATGTGTTCCAAGTAGAAATAAATTGATCAAAGAAGTCCTTAGCTTTATCAACCTCGGTAGCATTCTCCTAGTCAAGTGTTTCCATATCAGGTGCATTTGGTAACCATATGAAACCATGAATATGTGCAGAGCCTCTACTTTGCTATTCATACCTATGCATGCAATGTGTTTTAGTTATATGTGGCAAAATAATAAAAGGAAAATAGATATGTTGTTGGAAGAAGGGATAAGAAACTTTGCCTATACCAAAAATTGTGTTCGTGGAGGCGTTTAACCAAGACCTCTTCACAAAATACTGTGAACCTATGGTGCATGTAGAGCAATGCAAGATGTGGGTTGGAGATGATATCTTGTTCTCTCCATTGTTGGTGCTTACTCAAAGAAGTGGGTGGTGTCCCAGGCATGACCACATGTAGGTCGGGCCACTTAGTGTTGACTGCACTCAAAGTGAAGAAAAAAGTTGGGCAACCAAGCTGGGAAATCATATATGTCAATTCGTTCCTTGATTTGTGCTAGAAAGAGCGTGTTCCATGGAGTGTTGCGCCAAAACGCATGATTTGATCAAATTCTAAAATTGTATAAAAGTAATTTAATGAAAAAGATAAATAAGAAAAATCTAACTAAAGATGCATGATATGCGTGGGAATTTTCACACAATATAATTTCATAATAAACTATTTAATGTATCTTTTGAAGAAATCTTGGTCTTGAGAGATTTCTTTGTGCTTGGGATTCAATAGGAAGAGAAAATAATGTAAGCTATCATATGTTATTGATTAACGGATTGAGGGGTTTTATTTGTATTGATTGAGCGTTTGTTGGAAGGAAATTCATCCCCTGTACTTGTTGCTCAGTTGTGGGAGTTCAACAATTCCATCTTCACATTGATTATGAGTTGGTTACTTGTGAATCTTTTAGATATTTCCCTCACACCACATTGCACTTACATTGATTTTTGCAATAAAAATTCAATGATATTAATTCTTGTGTTATAATGACTGTCATTTTGATGAGTTTGTTTCAATTGGTTTATGACTTTTGGGACAATACACATATGGAGGCTAACATGTAAAGGTACACAAACTATAAACTAATTTAATGAACTCATTAACATGGCATTCAGGTTATCACGTCAACATTAACATTATTTGCTTCATTATTGCATAAATTAACAAAAGCACAGTGTGGTGTGAGAATCGTACATAAACTCACTTACAAATTTGATCAGGATGGACCAATCATGGTCGAGTCACTCATTCCCGCCAACAAAAACCAACGATGAATTCAATTGCAAGGGAAGACTCTCCTCCCAAACAATCTCTTAATTAATGCAACTAAGATCCCTTAAATCCTCAATCAACAATACATTCAAGCTTCTATTCCTATTTCCTCTAAATCCCAAGATCCAAGAAACCACTCAAAACTGATATTTTGTCCAAGAAAAAGATGTCTTTGCCACCTCTTTCTCATCCATTATATAATTTAATGTTAAATTATATTCTTGTAAAAATTATCATGCATAACATGCATCTTTGTGTGTGTGTGTGTATCTTTGTTTAAAATAATTTTATCGAATTTTAGAATTCTCTCTTAATTAATTTGTTGTTGTTGTTGTTATTTCAATGAAACAAACATCATATTAAACCATCTATCCATGTCCCCTCATTTCGAGGATGGTACTTGGGGTAAACAATTCAAGTGCACTTACTTCTCTATCTTCCTCTTGAGTCACCCTCTCTTGTAATAATATAACCAAGTGACCAAAACATGCATCAAAATTCCCAATCACAACTTGAAGGAAATGCAAGTACAACTCTAGCCCTCTTCCTAACTTTCAAAATAGGTTTAAAGCATATTTGGCTTATCAACTGCCCCAAGCCCTGGCCTCATCTAACCAAGCAAGAATTTGGTTTGGTTTACTAACTCATTTACATCCTAGGTATCTCAAAATAATGATCTAAACTTCCTCCGTGACTCCAACTAGTTACTCGACACTAGGCATTGAAGTTCACCCCCACAACTCCATCCATAAGTACAACTCTAGCCATTCTTCTAGGATTTGACATTGCAGCTCCAATATCATGAACTCTAGTCTTCTTAAGATGGTCCTATGTCCCATAAATCATTATACAAGTAAAAATTAGAACCATTGGCATATGTTTATTGAATGACTTGGTCATCTCATCCCCTTGTGGATTTCCTATCAATCGCCACCTCATAACATGTAACCAATGCATTAGTTATAATAACAACATCATCATCTCGTAAAAAAGATTCCACGTGCCATTAAGTATCACATATTAAAGTGAAACACAACAACAATGTCATTATACCATTATGAATAATAAGGCACCACATACTCATGCATGTCATCATGAAATAAACATCTCATCATAAAAGAAACACATGCAATTACAATTGGACATTACATCATGAAATATTGCCATAAGGAATATCACTCCATATCTTTATCAAAGATATAACATGCCATCGGGCATGCCCTAAAAAAGAATCACATCAACATGGATCCACATGCTAAATAGCAAAATTTCTCTTAAAATAACATAACATGACAATAATCTAAAAACATAAAAAATGCAAAATAATAAAACATCGCGAGCATTCTTTCCATGCTTAATTATCTACCAATTAAAAGTTACTAGCATGCATAAGTATATGAGAAATGTTTACTGGATATCATACCTAATGCAAGGAATACCACCAAAACATCCATATTTTTATATTGACTTCATCGATCTAGATTGACCCTACAAAAGGCTATCGTGTAACAACTTCATGATATACTATGAGTGACATGTGGTAACTTCAAGATGTTTATCATCTTTTCATTGTCATTTCACGTCTTGCGACAATAAGACTAATATTTTATATGGGTAGGTATAGTCAACACCTCACTATAATTTCTTGTATCTTCCCTTAATTGAGTACACTGTTAAATTTTCAAGTAAGTCCCCCATAATCTAGAGCCATGATCTTTAGGAATGTAATTGTTTCCACATAGTGAATTTCAGTGAAGTTGGCATAATTTATTACTATCCTTACTAGCATGCCTTAAATTGTCAATATCAAAATTACATTCCCATTTCTATGATGAAATTCATGAATGCATTTATAATTAACTAGCCATCTCTTTACTTTGTCTTGTATATATTTAAATCATTACCCAAAGCTCCAGCGCCACTACACATCTATAGCTTAACGCATTCCAAGGAATTTTATACCCAATCACATTTGAATTGTGGAACATTAGGTCATTGTTATTTAAGTTTTATGCCATGCTTTATCCACCTTTATGGAGGAATGTTTAAGCCTTCGCAATTTATTCATCATATGTGACTATCGTTCTTCACTCTTAAAAGGATTATCTCCTCTAATCTAAATACACAACTAATCACAAGAATACAAACTTGTTACTCTCAATGTTATGTGTTTTCTCATCAATTTCTAAGGCTTGGCCTATCCTATAGTTTATTTTCCTTTCAATGTCTATGTTCTATAGTGGACAATTGTTATACTTAAACATTTAAACCTTAACCTCTTTCCCATTCTACAATTTGTCATCCTTCACTAGTTGTGAGTGATCTAGTTCATGATTTATTACTTGACACCTCAAATTATATTAGTCATGACCCTCTCATTGATCCTTCATGTTTCTCAAGACGCTCATCAATATCATTAAGAGAGCTTGCCACCTAAATGAGGAAATCCTTTGTCATCATTAAATAAATTTTTCGTAGGGTTTATTACCATTTCATTATTCCAACTCAATAATATTCATTAGGTATACATTTCAGGGAATCATATGCACTTTAATTAACTATTCCAATTGTGACAATTCCCCATTGTTTTTATTTTGATTGAGTCCTTTGATCAACTATTACTAATTTTAATTGGTTAGGATAATATTGGATTTATGTTAAGGTGCATCTCCCTTTCTGATTGCAATCTTTTCATAATAACTTATTTTTTTCTTCCATTACCATCTTATCAGAATTCCTATGTTTGTTACCTCTTTATGCTAATGTCACCATACCTTCTAAAATTCCTTAGGTATAAATCACTATAAGGTCTAAAAGAAGGAAATGCTTATTAGGAAACTAATGTTGTCAATTAATTAAATTGAGTTAAATAATCAAGGAAAATGACATTGAGTATAAAGATAACAAAAAAAGTAGTTAGTGAGAAGCATTATGAAAATGAAGTTTTTGATGTGTTTGTTTCTCAAACCACTAGGTTTGTCTTTCCAAACCTATGTTTGAACCAACCAAGTCAGCAAACACGTAATTTTCCATTGACAATGGTGCCCAAAAGATTTGAATTCAAAGAACGCACATGCGCTATGAAAATGTGTATGCATTTTGAGCATGCATGCAATATAAGAAAATGAACCTTCTAAGAACATGTGCACTACCACCAATGCCATGGTATTTAAGGTGGGTATGGGCTCTATTAGACTCATACCTAGGGCTTAAAATAATATAATGAGACTTATATCTCTAGTTAGAGGAAAAATATGCATTTAAGAGGTCATTTATAGTGGTTCAAGGAATCATTATTTTCCCCAAATTCCTAAAGGTTTCCTTTACTACCTAAGGCCCAAGTTTCATTCGATGACCATGTTAAAGGCCTCAAGACCAATACCTAGTTCCAAAAACCTCTTAATGGTAACATTATCCTTTCTTTGATTCCAAGGATACCTTGTGGTGATTCAATGCATTGTTCTTGGCCTTAGTCTAAGGTCTGAGTTTTATTCCTTGATCATAAAGATTCTAATGGTTCCCCTACGTTCACTCGAAGGCCAAATATCACCATAATAAGTAATTTGTGGTGGTTTGAGGTGTCATTCATGATCCTTGACCTCTAGAAGTTTCCTTTAGATGCTAATGCATGAACATCCTCTATTGACCATGGTTAATGCTTATACCTCCATACATAGTGCTCAGAAACTCCTGTTGGGTTCCATATCCTCACTTGGAGGTCAAGGATACCCTTAGGAGGCCAAGGTGACATTATTTCCCCTAAATTCCTAGAATACCCATTTAAGGTCACGTGCTTGAGTTTCCTTCCTCAACTATGTTCGATTCCACATGACTCAACTTTATTGTTAAAAACCTTCTAATTGGGCCCATATCCTCTCTCAAAGGATGTGATAGTTTGGGTCCATGTTCATGTTCTATGAGCCTTAGAAGCTACCTTTAGGGCCTAAGGATTTAGTTGTCTCCCTTAACCATGGTTAAGGAATCAAGAATGATATCAAGCACTCAAAATATATTAATGATTCCCACATCCTAATGAGCTCCCAAGGATTGGGTTTCTTCCCTCTTCCATGTCTATGGGATCTATTAGACCCATACCTAGTGCTCACAAAATGCTAATGAAACACATATCCCTATTTAGAGGAAAAGTATGCATTCAAAAGGTCATTTGTTTAAGTGGTTCATCATTCATTTCCCCAAACGCCTAAAATATTCATTTACTACCTAAGGCATAATTTTCATCCAAGGTCCATGTTAAATGCCTCAAGACCCATACCTAATGCAAAAAACCTTATAATGGTAGCAATATCATTTTTAAGGCTAAGGATACCTTGTGGTGATTCAATTCATTGTCCTTGGACCTATTATAAGGTATGAGTTTACTTCCTTGATCATAAAGATATTAATGGTGACCATATTCTCACTTCAAGGCCAATGATCACCACAAGAGGTAATTTATGGTGGTTTGAGGGTCAATCATGGAACTTGAGCTCTGGAAGTATCCTTTATGTACTAATTCCTAAACTTCCTCAATTGACCATGGTTAATGCTTAGAATTCCATACCTAGTGCTCACTTGGAAGCCAATGATACCCTTAGGAGGCCAAGGTGACATTATTTTCCCTGGATTCCTAGAAGCTTCATTTAGGGCATCATGCTTGAGTTTCCTCCCTCGACCATGTTCAAGACCGCATGGCTCAACCTTGTTGTTAAAACCCTTTGAATGGCACATGTATCCCCTATCAGAGGATAAAGATCCAAAATTAAGGTCATATGTGATGGTTCGAGGCCTTATTCATGTTCCTTGATTCTTAAAAGCTAACTTTAGGGCCTAAGGATTTAGTTTCGTCCCTTGACCATGGTCAAGGAATTGAGACCGATATCGAATACTCAAAATATACTAATGATGCCCACATCCTAATTAGGTCCTAAGAATTGAGTTTCCTCTCTCATACTTTCTAACAACTCAAGACTTATATTTGGTGCTCAAAGCTTTCTAACAACACCCATATATTCACTTGAAGGAAAAACATTCCATAGACATATATTAGTATTGGTTGGAGGCCTTATTCTTGGTCCTCGATTCTTAGAAGCCACCTTTTAGGAAAATAAACCCCTATTTCTATAAAATCGCTAATGGTGCCAATATGCCCACTAAGAGGAAAATAATCCCCTTGGAAGGTCATGCATGTTGGTTTAAGGTGTTTTTCTTGGCCCGTAATGCAGAAAATATTCCCTTAGGGTGTAAGGTACATGTTTCCTCCCTCCACAATGTTGAGAACTATGTGACCCATATCTTGTGCTTGAAAATTATAATGGCGATGATAACCTAGTTTTATATTAGGAAAAATAAACATATACCCAGATAGAAACATGTGTGCATTCCTAACCACACACATGTTTTTTTCCATGACGTGTCAGCTAATCTAGCAAGTCATGGTGGAAATTCAAGGGTGTCGAATCGATACCAAAAGGAACACATGCATGTATTCACAAGAAAACCCATTACCATTTTTTCATCCACTAATAGCATGTGATCCCCCTGTGTTGACTCGGGCCTATACTAGATTACATATATTGCACATAGAGTAGTCATGAGGATGTCCTCAATGTCTCTCACGAACCATTGAATTGCACCTGAATGGCAAGTGGTCTGAGTATTAGAAAGCTTCACTTAATATATTATAACTCCAATATCGTTATAAATACCACTGATCATATTCCAAAATATAATGTCTCTATGGGATGGCTCCAAAAATTCTCTAGGAGACTAGGGGTGCATGATCTTACACTCTAGATGATACAATGTGGTATCCTTAGGGATGTTCTTTCTCTTGAAACTAATAGTGCAGTTATATATATGAAACTTTCAAATAAAGATCCTTAAATTCAATAATCAATTTAATGCATTTTGATATTTAAAAAAACAACTCACTCACACAAATGAATTCCTAGTATAAAAAAATACTTACTCACATTAAACCATAGTGAACACAAATCTGAACTCTCTTTCCTTGTTATTATGTTAGAGGTACTAGGATACCAATGAAACACCAACTTGTGCTCAATCTAATTACATAAATTCTAAGGTTTACAAATGTGTTTACTTACCATCCCTTCCTTTTAGCATGATTGATACTAAGATGTCAAAAAAAAAATTCATAGTCATTTAACAAAATATTAAAGTCCAACAATATTCTAACATGAACAAGAATAAACAAAGTACAAGTCACTATCTTCCTTATTTTTAATCCATAATGATTTATCATTAATATTATTTTTCTAACTAAACCATCTTATCATTATAATATAATAAATATGTGTTACTATTATATCTCACCACCAATTTTGTTATCTTTGATGAAAAGGCTAAACATTATATGGCAAAGCTCCACTAATATACTAATCAAAGTTTAACTATTCTCAATTAATATCATATAATTCACTTGTCATAACATAAGAAATACATTTACATAATATTCTCACTCATAATTTTTTATAACATGTATACTATATATATATATTACTTCCAATTTCATATTTAAATTTTTTTTAAGTTCTAAAGAAATTATATTACTATACAGATAAAAAATACAAGCATACGAGTTTCAAACTATCTTGGATAACATAGAGGCTCCATACAAAACCAAAACATTAAGTTGATAACAATAAGTGGTCTACCCATGCAAGGGAAATTAGGTTCTCAAAGAAAATTGGATATAGGGTTTGTCCCTGAATTAGAACCAGATCTATAGAGTCCAAAATAACGCCTACAAAGTCCAAAAAGACACCAGAGATCATACTTCCTTGCTACCACTATAGAAAAAATTCTAGCTAAACTAACTGCTACCAGACTACTAATGAAAATAAAGACCATGAAATTACTTGGAATTGTAGATGGTATATGCATATTCAGGATTCTCCTCTAGGATTGGGCAGTAGTAGTCTTTGGAGCTGGAAGAGTTATCTTTGCCTTCTTTGATTGGAAATCCAACCATTTTCTTGAAAGAGGATGGATCATCCTAGGCTTTGTGTTCCACGTGCTTCCGTTTATGGCCACTTGAAGATACAATTTTCGTCTTTCCATGAGTTGTCAAGAGCTTCTTTTTCTGATGCAGGTTGTGATGCTCATGAAGTTTAGAGACCTGAGATGGGACTGGTGAAGAATAGGTGTGAAGAGATGGAGTAGGGGATAAGGAAGGATATGGATTGTCTTGAGAGATATCCTGCGAATACAAAAATACCTAGGAGAGCATATTCTTGATCAAGAAATAGTATTTACGACGAGTTCGGGCTCTCTGACCACCCAGATGCCGCACCACCATTTCCTCTTCCCAATCATCTAACATGTCTCTCAAATGCCTAGAAATTGCACTGTCGTAGTCGTTGTCAATTAAACCTTTGCGTCCAGGATGGAATGAGCGACCACGACCTCCGTTTCCATGACGAGGGATGGTGCGTAGTTGTCTAGACATCTCAACTACAATAGGCATGCACCAAATACCACGATCATGTGCCTGAAGATGCCAAGGAGGAGAGAAGTTGACTCTGAGTGGGCTGAGGTCTGGAGATGAAGAAAACATAGATCCATGAAGCAAAACCTATCCTGGAGAGATGTCCTCACTGAAATGTCAAATTGAAACATTGTTGAGGATCCAGACCCAAGGTTCCAAATACCAGAAACTTACCAAGGTGAAATGCTTGTGATGATCTTCCCCATGAACCATAAATTCACTTGGTCTTGGCATGATTGCCATAGTGTCATGAATAACTCTATGCAGAGGTCAAAAATCCAACTTCATAATTGCCTTCAACCTCGCTTTCCATGGAGGTTTAAGTTGCATGTTGGATGGAAGGAGGGAATCCACATGGTGGGTGGTTGGGTGCCTCAATCTAGCTTCCACAAGGGTCATTCGACTATGGTTTGCACCGGCATTTGTAGTTCATATTTACCTATTTCAAAATTACCACTTTTATATTAATATTATATCTAACTTGAAAATTAAACATTACATTCTTTATAAAAATACATAAATATTCATTAAATGGAAAAAGATAATCAAAAGTAACAATTCATAAACAAGAGCTACAAAGTGACAATATCCATGGGCTTTGCCATAAAAGAAACAAGCTAACTAGTTGGGTGCCACGTGTTTTTATGAACAAATTATTGGGTGGAGGTGCAACAAAGATAGCTATGGTTAACTCAAAGTCAAGGTCCTAATCCAAAAAGATGTTCAAAATCAAATCCAAGCAAGTGCTGAAAAATGTCAAAAATATATTATAAAAGTAATTTGGGCACTAGAATTTGATAATCCAACTTGATCTAAAGGGATGTTGATCTAGTATCCGGCATTTCCACATATATGTGAATGAAATATAAAGTGATATGAGAATAACATATTCAATTTATTATAAAAGAAAATTTTCAATTAAATCCCCAAATAACAAGCGCACAAAACTAATGCATATACATTATATAAGTTGTGGTTGGCTATAATTGACATTGTTATTTATAAGCTTTACTATCATAACCATAAAACAAATTGATTTACATTTAATAAAATTAATTTTAATCACTTGACCAAGTAAAATCAAATGAATTGATAACTAAAAACAATAAGTCACATCTTAATTATTGCTCTATTTATCAAGCCTTGTGTGAGAGAAAAAATAATATGCAAACGCATTATATGCATTATTATGTCCCCGACAAGGGGATATATATGAATCGGTCAGGGCCATTATTTTAGAGTAATTTGTAGCAACTTTAACAAAAACATATAATTTCCACTAAGGTTGTGTATTATTTTTATTTTTTTATTTTTTAAAAATGTTTTTGTGCTTATTCATTGGTTATTGCAGCTGACGTTTCTCTAGGGTCTTGTGCCCCAAGACCCAGCGGCGAGCTTTGATCAGCAAAAATTAAATACAATCAAAGTTTTAATACACCAATAAGTAATGATAATTAAATGCTTTGGGAATGGGCATTTTATCACTTATCCCGAGTGCTCTTGCCTTAAAAAAAGTAAAGGGCTTAGTCACATGTCAAGTCCGTCCTTAGAGACTTCATTACCGATTGTACTCCATTAAATATGATGGATGATGGATGATGGAGGGTTTCGGCTGCACTGCGGTTGATAACCATGGTTGGGAAGGACAACCAAAGGCAGCACTAGGTAGGTGGAGGCATTAAGAGCACGAATGAAAACAAGTGGTAATGATAATAAGCTTATCAACGAAGTTGATATTAAGTAAAGTGAGAGTGAAGAGTTTAGAAACCGAATAGTTGAGGCCATGATGAAGCTAATATAGAAGTACTATGGAATTAATGTTTGTTTGTGGGGTGGGATATCCCAATGGGTTGTCAAATTAGCCATGAATGTCTGCAATTCCATCAGAGGGGAATCTCTTCCAGGTCAGTTTGGGCTTGTGTATTTATTGTGAATGGAATGCCAAAACCTGTACAGACCAACCAGACAGACTTTGAACGTAAGAGAAGTGGATTTAAGCTAGTTGTCTGAAGTCTTGCTAGGGGGATCGCTCTAGTTTCTTTGCTCGCGGTGGTTTCATTTGGGATTCCTAGTAGTTACAACCTGAGGAACATGGAGACGCTGGGGAGGAAGGCTAGCACAGAGGCTAAAAATGATGAGCTTTTGGGATTCCTAGTAGTTAGGGCCTGAGGATCATGGAGATGGTTTCTTTTGGGATTCCTAGTAGTTAGGGCCTGAGGATCATGGAGATGGTTTCTTTTGGGATTCCTAGTAGTTACGGCCTGAGGGACATGGAGACACTAGGAAGGAAGGCTAGCACATAGGTGCTAAAAACGACGAGGAAATGTGGGTGAACAAAGCCAACCGGGATCAATTGCTAGCAGTGAAGGAAATGAAATAAAACTGAAGGGATCCTTGTTTCTCATGATCTGAGCAATCAGACCTGATCAGACGACTTCGAATCGGAGTTTGGAAAGATCCATAAGATTACAGTTTGTCCAGTTCCATCTTTCCTTTTACAACTTTTTAAGGTTTTTTAATATAATATTATTAGTACACAATGTTGTGTGTACTCAATTTTGACTAAGTGATGGAACAAAGCGTAATTGAGCAGAAGGTGAATACGCAAAAGCGATGAGAGTGCAAAAGCTTGAATACACAGAGGCCATGGAATCCTCTTATACATCCTTTATGCCTCGTATCTTCGATTCTTTGCGCATGTCTCTAAGAGCACAAAATCGTTGGCAGGTTCCTTGTATATTGGGGAATCTTCTATAAATATTTTTTATATATAAACATGGTTTTTATATATAAACGTGAGAGTTGTTGTAGGTGTAGCGATAGGGCAAAACTTATTTAATTATCGAAGTCCTCAATTCTCTTGATGAATGTATTGGAAGGCCGTTGGATGCTCTTATTCAATGGCTTTTTGACACTTTTCTCATCTCCTAGGAGAAGCTAAAAGTCTCCCCATTTGTCTGGGAGTTTGGCTATGGACAACCAGAGAGCGCTTTTCCTATGGAGAGAGGAAGCTTTGAGTTTCCTTTGAGAATGAATTTAACCATCTTTCTGCGGTGTGTTTTGGAAGGCATTCTCAATAGACTCGAGAATATTTTTTTCTAAAGATTTAGTCTCTTGAATATTCATATGATATCATTGTTAAGATAAAAGACAAGGGAAGGGAGATATTTTAGACCAGGGATTACCTCCTTATTCATATAATATCATTGTTAAGACAAAAGACAAGGGAAGGGAAATATTCTGGACCAGGGATTACCTCGTTTTGTTCAAATGTGGATACACAAACATTGACGAGGCTTCTACGAGCACTAGCCCTAAGGAGGAGCAATTTGATCCATGCCCTATCGAAAATGTTCTCCTAAAGATTTTCCAAATTGGCTATGCAAGCCTTTTTAGTCCTCTCTTTCATGTTTTTATTCTGTTCTTGTCTTATTTTTCAGTGGCTTACTTTTTTCCAAGAATCCTACTGTGTTGGGAAATGGATTTTGTGGCTCCATAATCAAGCTTATACATGGACAATATGTTACTTCAAATTATATTCTTATTTGCAAACTGTATCAAAATCAAAAGATGAAAAAGAGAGGCAATCCAATTCCAACAAAATATTGAATGTAACTTTAATTGGACGCAGCAATGATTTCTTTGCTAGCATTTTTCACACTTAAAACCTTCATATCGGAAGCTGATAACATTCCATTCACTGCAGGATTGATGGCCTTACGAACCTTGGTGACATTCCAAGTGGTCATATATGATATAGCGTCAATTTTTTGCAGTCATAGATTGTTTTTTTACCCTTTTTTAGACTTTCTAGTTTTCTGTTGTATGCCTAGTTTCCCATTGCTGGGAAGGTTTGAAATGCTATTACTTTCTGCCTAGTTTCCCTTCATGGGAAAGCTACTAGAATTAGGTGGCAGGTATTCTATTACTGTACTCCATGATTTTTTTGCATGTAATTTTTCTGTAAATTAATAGAATAGACTATGCATCCTTAAAAAAAAAATAGGGATTGGTTAAATCATGGTCAAATTATTTAAGTTTGTATATGTGAAGTTACGACTCACTCATTATACATTGAGACATAATTTTTATAATATCTTGAATCGAATGATAATTCCTCGTAAAAAGCACATGTGATGAACCCTGAAGGGCCTCTTTAAGGGGAAGCCCCGTAATTCAACGAACCCCGCAAAATAGACACATGAGCTTCTGAGTTACTTGGACGGGTCTGCTTGAAAGCCCAGCAGAAGAAAAGGCAAGGGTTTTTACCTTTTTGTCTTTATTCTGGAAATTAGGGTCCAAGATCTGAAGTGTTTTAGTGAAAAAAAATGTTGATCAATGTCTATCTTTTTCCCGAATTACTGCAAATTAGTGTAGGTAAAATCAGCTCAGTTTTAAATGGTAGTGCAAATTAATTTTATTTTTTGCTCCTGCTCTGTAGGTAAAATCCGCTCAGTTATTGTAAATGGTAGGGCCTTGTTTTAATTTTTTTCAAATGTTTTTGATTGAATTTGATTTTCTAAATTAAATCAATTAATTTAATAAGATTATGATTGGTTATCATTATGAATTCAACTAAAATCAATTTTGGATTTTATCTATATGTCTAAGGTTTCTATCAAATATTTTTGTTGAGGTCTAAGTCAATATTTTGACAATGTCACAGTGCTTGGTAATTTTTTTTAGATTGCCTTAAAAATTTGTTGGAAAAATTATTTTGCTTTTAAGGTTATTAATTGAAATTCTCCCAGATACAAAAGATTTAATTTATTTATTTTTTAAATATAGAGATCTTGAGAATTCTTTATTATTCTCAAAATATTAACTATAATAATAATTATTATTATTTTAATGTAAAGATTTTGGCAATTCTTTATTATTCTCAAAATATTAACTATAATTATTTGCCAACAATTTTGTAAGCCCTTTTAAATATTTAAGATTGTTATATAATCTATAAAAGTAGTTAGCTATTCTTTCACATATAGATTAGTTTTATTCCACATAAATCTGGATTAATACTTTTTCTTCAAAAATGGAAAGGACTATGTACAATACTGACATCCTAAAAGGAGGGAAACACGTCTCTGATCTATATACAACAATATACAATGATAATATATATCTAAATGTATTCTCTCTCCTTTCCCCGATTTAAATTGTACTCGAACAAATTTTCTTACCAATCCAGTGATTTATATATATTTTTACCAACATAGTTCATGGATTCAATTCTTGAGAAAGTAACAACCATTTTTTGAGGAATCAAAGAGAAATCCAGATGAAATTTCCAATAAAACAACATTCATCAACATATCTCCTCAAGTCATCATCACGAAGTTATCATCAAAATTGTTGCCATAATCTTCATCTTTTAGATCATCCAATAAAATCTCTAATCCTTTCTTATTATTCATACTAGTTATTTTTAGTTATTTTCAAAACCAAACTACTTTTCAACCTTCAATATTTTTTTACATATTTAAAACTTAACAAACACTCATAAATAATAATAATAATAATCTCAAAAATAAATAAACAAAAATACAAAAAATAAACAAATACCCAAAAGTCCTACATAAAATTCCTCCCTAACCTACAAGAAAAAGTGACAAAGTAAGATTGCTTAAAAGAACCTTGAAACTAAAATATATAATACTATCTTATAAATTAAAGCTACAAAATATATAAATCAACTATAAAATAAAATAATCAATTATAAAATAAAATACTTGGCAAAATCAAAACTTAAATTATGTATGTCCCATTAATAAATGATTGTTTTCTTTAAATGTGTCTACCTATGAGGATTCTTTCTTTTTGGAAAAAATACCTTAGTTAATAAATTTAAATTATTTTGTATAATTTAAGTATTTTATAATGAAAATCTCATGTTTTCCCTGAATTTTTAAGGAAAATACGAATAGAACATGTTACCAAATAGTAAATTTAAATTATTTTGTATCATTTAAATATTTTATAATGAAAATATCATGTTTTCCCTAAATGTTTTAGAGAAAATATGAATAGAACATGTTACCAAATAGTTAGGTTGTTCAAATGTTTTATTTTTTTGATAATTCAATTTTTTTTAAGTTTGTTTTTTATGAGTCAATTTACCTTTATTAGTGATGATTGTTGTGGATAACTAAGTTATAAACTAGTTAGAGATTGCAACTAGTGATGATTGTCTTCGATAATAAGTTATAAACTAATCATGGCATCTAATATTCCAATTTTTAAATATACTTTCAATTAAATTAGTATACTTTATCCAAAATTATATCACAATTTCAATTGATATACTTTATCCAAGATTAAATCAAAATAATTTAAGAATAAATTTCCAAAGGTTACAAGTTTTGATGAGTTAACTTATATTCACAAATTGTAATTAGTGATCATTGTTCTCGCTATAGTTGACAAATTTTATAAATATCAAATTTTATATAAAAATAAATAAATAGAAAAATATTCTAAATTTGAATTTACCAAAGTGAGATAGATTTCAACAATCATCTACATTGCTTTTGTTTGTTATGCACCTAAACTCTTTTGCATAAGTATTAGTGAACATTCTCTTTTTTACATCTTACCTCTTGTAGCAACAACTAATAACAAGGTTTTAAATTTAAATTTATCAAATAACATAGATTTAAACAATTATCTACATTTCTTTTATGTGTTATGTATCTTAATTATTTGGCATGCATATCTATGGACATTCACTTTTCTATATCTTACCTCTTGTAGCAACAACTAATAGCAAGGTCGGGGACATCGCCACTCCGTGGCTCTTGTTATGAATACAATTGTCCTAAGGTGAATTTGTATACATTATAATTAACAATGAAGCAACCACTCTAATAGCTTTTCTTTTCAATTTACAAGGTGAAGCAAGTCACTTTCGCAGACTGATCTTATTACGAATCAGCAGGGGATTGATGAGACACGAAGAGATAATGTTGGCATTATGGATTCTCCGGAAATCGAGAAGAGAGGATCAAGATTAGATTTAAAATTATGGTTATTCCCGGAACTTTTGGGAATAAAGAATATATATATAACACTAAATATAACACTAAATCGAAGCCCATACCAAGAAAATCATTTTTACAAGAAGAACGAGACCGGAAAAAGATAGAGGAAGAAGAAACAGATGTTCTGAAACAAGGAATAGGTTTAAGATCATATGTTCAGAACAAAAAAGGAAAAGAGCATAATCGGAACGATAAATATTTACGTCATTAGGTGTTTTTAAGAGCCCAAGGATGAAGAAAAGGGCTAAAACCCCCCCAAAAGAGCCCAAAATAGACCCCCAGGAGCTAAAGCCCTCAAAAAGGGGCTAAAACCCTGAAAGGGGCTAAAAGCCCACAAAATGGGCTAAAGCCTAGACCAAGGGCTTAAAACCTTAAAACCCCTTGGAAAAACTATATAAGGAAGGTGGGGGGTCACTCTCAAAACACTCATCATTTGCATATTGTTATGATGTCCGTGGATGCTTTGAGACCTCTTGCTCTCAAACCACCCACTCTCCCTCTCCTCCATCTCCATTTCTCCAAGCCATTGCTTCCCAACCAAGAGAGAGGTGCTCCCATGAGCTAGGGCATGGTGGCCCATTTCCATCTAAGTGAGGTATAATCTCATTTCTGTTTATGTTCATTTGCTTATTTTGTTTTCTAACTCATATTGTTATTTGCAGGTTTTTCATTAACCATTGTTTGCAGGTTTTCTCCATGATAGTATAGGTTTTTCTTACATGTTTTGGAGGCGGAACCCTTACCCACTGTGTGCAGAGGGGTTCAACAATACTCCATCTCTTCTTGCTTTCTGTTATTAGCTTAGAAATAGTTTATTTCAGCTTCCATTTACTTGTTCTAGTGTAGCTTGGTTTAGTTTCAATTCGCAGCTCTAGTTCAGTCATTTTTACTTCCATGTACTGCTTTCTAAGGGTAGAAACCTACCCTTGTGCCCTATAGGCACAAGGGAGCCATTTCTACCCCTGTAGTGAGGAGAAATTCTCACTACAACTAAGCTGTAGTGAGAATTTCTCCTCACTACAGGGGTAGAAATGGCTATAGGGCACAAGGTAGGTTTCTACCCTTAGAAAACAGTAAAAAACGGAAGTAAAAATGGTTGAAACAGAGGTGCGAATTGAAACTAAACTAATCTAAATATTAACAAGTAAATGGCATCTACTGTAAACTAAATCTAAGATCTAATGGCAAAAAACAAAGAAGAAGAAATGATGGAGCACTGGTGAACCCCTCTGCAGAAAATGGGTTAGGGTTCCGCCTCCTTAAAACCTGCAAAAGAAACCTATACCACTATGGAAGAAACCCGCAAACAAAGTCAATGGAAAACCTGCAAATGAAAATATTGGCGTTTTTTTCTATGAAGTTATGTTTGAAACCACTATTCGCTTCGTCGTCCTTTCGGGCGAATGGAAAGCTACCAGGCATCACATAAACCAACTCGAACACCGCCACGTAGATTTCTTCAAGAATTGATATACTTGTGCGCTGATCTCTTCTCATCTTCTTCACGACGATGAGCGCGGGCCTGTTTCCCACGAAGTGTGGGAAAATAAATATGGAAATAAGAATATTTATTGCACGCCCTCTAGATTAAAGGAGTAGCAGCATCAGATGTCGGAGGAGAAGGTCAAGGGTTCGAATAGCACGGAGGACCATAATCCTCGCGGCGGCGGTCGAAACAAAGGGCAGAGCTGGGAATTTGCTAGCCCTCTGCGTGTTTTAAAGCATTCACATAATCAGAAACAACAACAGCTGTCTAAGGACGATAATCCTTTGGCTATGGCCGAGATGTGCAGAGGATAATTTTACTTCATTTCACTTCGGGTATTTCATACGAGGATAATGTACAGAAAGTGAAGAAAGGGGGGTTATACATAGGTAGGATATATGATAGCAACAGTTGTTGTCGATGCAGCTGGAATTTTGTTTCTTTGGGGGATCATGGGAATGGGATCAATTGGTGTAAAATCCTTATATTTCATTGTTAATTACAATAATAACAATGATAATTGTTGTTGTTTTCTTTGCTTTGTTCGCACTAATGAATCAACCACGAGAACCAAGAACCTTGATGTTGAAATACAAATCATTTTATTTTACTTTTATTGTGCCTATATCACATCAGTTATCATATCGTAGTACTGAAAATTGATTGACAACATTTTACATGGTTGACAGCAAATTTGATCTATTTTTTTTAGGCGTCTTATTAAATTCAAGTTCAGATTTTTTTCTTGCAAACACAGTCCTTCCAATATAATCTTCATAGTCGAGAATTTTGGCCACATAAAAAAATCTCCAATTTTAGTCTTCAATGTCAACAATTTAGGCACCAAAAAATTGGACAGAGACTAGTAGAGGAAAAGGAAAATCGATCATCCTACTAAAATGTAAATTACATGCTATTTTTGTATTGTGGTGTTAAGGATTCGACTTATGATCCTATGCCATTTAAATCTTGATAACTGAGTATTGCATCACAATTTCAATGGGGTGGAGTTATTGCATTCTATTGGGGTGGAGTTATTGCATTCTGTTGTTGAAAATCACAGAAAACAGGCTTTACTAATTTTCTTCAATTAAATTAGTGCCCATCTGATACTGGAGACAGATCGGTAAGACCATTTTTTGTGACACCAGGCCATATTTACGTACTGTTACCTGTTGAATCTCTATCGACTATTCCCTGTATCCTGATTAGTGCCTTGTTTCTTATTTTTTATTACACCAACTTTCTTAAAGAGATTCTAATCAACCTACTGTTACCTGCCGAATCTCTACCTACCGTTCCCTCTATCCTGATTAGTGCCTTGTTTCTTATTTTTTATTACACCAACTTCCTTAAAAGAGATTCTAATCAACCTTGATAAATTGGAGAAGGGCTAAGAGCTACAACAGAGGGCTACCCAATTCGTCCCTCGCCAAAGAAAATTCAACAAAGTCCTCTTAGTTCTGGTGACTTGTTAGTCAGAAAAGACATGGCATTGATGCACTCATTAGCAATCAACATATCTTAGCATTGATAGATATTCATGGGCTTCTCTTTTGATGTTGCTCTTCCTGAATATTCTTATGAAGATGTTTCCTTTTTCTGGACATTCTTCTAAATGTTAGCCACTTTCAAAACATGATGGGCCACTCTTTAAAAACATTATTGGTGTCATTATAGCGATTGACATGTCTTGTTTTATCATCACTCCTTCGTTCTTCCATCCTTGGTGTAGGCCTTTACCATTCCAAGGGATGGAGGGGGGTAAGCAGTACAATTGTGTCTATTCATAGTGCGGATCTTCATCATCCCAAGGGATGGAGGGAGTTAAGTTGTACAAATGTGTGCTCACAACCAGTAAAAGTTTACAATGCACAGTTTTGTCCATCCTCAGTGCAGACCTTCACCATCCTAAGGGATGGAGAGTTAGGCTGTACAATTGTGTCCTCCCAACCAGTAAAAGTTTACAATGCATAGTTGTGTCCATCCTCGGTGCAGACCTTCACCATCGTAACGGATGGAAGGTTAAGCTGTACAATTACGTCTATTTTGAGTGCAGATATTAACCATCCCCAGGCATGGAGGATGAAGCTATACAATTGTGTCCTTCGAGCCAGTAAAAGTTTACAATGCACATTTGTGTCCATCCTGAGTGCAAACCCTCACCATCCCAAGGAATGGAGCGTAAAGTTGTACAGTTGTGTCCTCCCAACCAGTACAAGTTGACAAACATTGTAGGCATCTTTAGGCAGTAAAGTTTATTTACATAAACAGTAATGTTTACAAACATGTTGGCATCATTAATCAGTAAACGTTTAGAAACAATATTGGCCTCATTATAATCATTGGCATGGATCATTCTCTTCTTTGAGGTTGGTTGTTGCTCTTTATCATTGCTTATGACATGGATGATGGTTCATTTTCCACATTGTGTTGCTCTTTTTCAATGGGACAATGGGACATGGATGATGGCTCTTTTTCAATGGGACAATGAGACATGGATGATGGCTCTATTTCAACATTGTTGTTAATCTTTCTCAATTTTCTATTCAGTGATTTTTACATTTATTGATTACCCAATTTCTCTTGCCACGTGATATTCTCTTATTAGCTAATACAATCTCAAGTTTTTCTTACCATCTATACTATTTGAGGTATACTGCGCTACTATTTGGGGTGTACTGCAAGTCTGGATCCATTCCCTTTTTTATTTTGTGTTTGATTTGCTGCCTATTATTTATGTAATTTAGATTGGATTTCAGATATTTTAGATTTGTTTTTCAAATTTTGAATGTGTTCAAAGCAATCTCTACAGCTTTTGTAAGTTACAGAGCTTTCTTTGTGTTTTGTGCTCAAAGCAATCTCTACAGCTTTTATAAGTTACACAGATCTTTTTGTGTTTTTCAAATTTTGAATGTGCTCAAAGCAATAAGTTACACAGATCTTTCTATGTTTTTCAAATTTTGAATGTGCTCAAAGCAATCTCTACAGCTTTTATAAGTTACACAGATCTTTTTGTGTTTTTCAAATTTTAAATGTGCTCAAAGCAATCTCTACACCTTTTGTAAGTTACATAGCTTTTTGGTTAACTGAGGTTTTTTATTTTACCAAGAGGATTTGCATGTGGATTCAATTAAAGTAAATTACTCATTTATGTGAGTGTTACACACTAAAATATGTTAGATTGAAATCTGGGTGAAGAGAAAATAATATTGAAAATTTACTAACCAACCAAATTTTGTTTTGTTGAATTTTTTTTATTATATAATTTTACGAATTAATTCAAAAAATATTTATGAAATTTACGAATCTAAATCAATTAAGATTTTCATTGAAGGTTTGAAAATACAACTAAAAATATTTGAAAAAATTAAAAAATTAAAATAATAAATAAATAAAAATAGAATTTTAAGATATCACAACTCAGAATTAGTTACTATGGTTACTTTTTAAGAGGGTGGATTTTATTTGTATTATAATATTAATTAGGTTCTTCAATGTTCAATAGTTTAAGTCTTACTCATCTAAGACTTTTTTTCAAAGGTTGAAAATACAAGCAAGACGAAAGAGAAAAAACTCAAATCAAAATATTAATAAATAAATAAATAAAGACGAAATTTTTGAATGTTGGTTATTTATTGTGGCTAAAAAGATGGGCTTTTACTTATATCATGCAATGAACACGATACAAGTAACAAGAAAGAGAAAACAAATCAAATCAAAATATTAATAAATAATCAAATCAAAATATTAATAAATAAATAAATAAATTTATAAGGGGGATTTTATTTATATCATACAATGAACATGAAGGGTGTGATTTTCATTTGACAATAAAATAGAAATTTTATATGGAAAATATCAAATGAATAATGTTAATGTCATCAAATATAATTTTTAAACAATATATAAATACTGATAACAAATAACAAATAATAATAATAGTAATATCATATGTGAGTAAAAAATAAATACAAATACAAATACAAATCTTTTTGTATGGAAGATTACATATACACTTAATATATTGTTATATAAAATGATAAAAAATAAAATATTATGTTTACATATAAATAGAAATATTATAAATATATTATTTATAAAAAATATTGTTACAATACAACTATAAATGATGTATGTTGGCATCTATGTAAATTGTCCAATGGTTTTACATGTTTATCCTTTGGTCAGTACCCTACTTTTTACCGTCACCCCCAAATGTGACATCTATGAAATCTATAAGCCACGTTTCGTTCATCAAAGACTCCCTCATAGACTTGCTCGTTTTTCAGAACTAGTTCAAAATGTTCCTCGTGAGCATTGTGGTTGCTCGATCTCTTCCACCAATTGCCGCTACCACATGGTCCCTCAGAACCACATGATCGCTCTCCCTCACATCCCAGATGAAACCTCGGCACGTTCTCTCTCTCTCTCTCTCTCTCAGACATGAAACCCTTACCCACAAACTTAAGGGACTTGTAATTCTCCCTCTTGGAACCACATCCAACCGAAAATATGCTCGATCTACGAACCCTCTCAGCCAAATGCAATCTCCATGTAGACAACTTCGCAGAATCACTCCCATCTCTATTATAACAAAACTCATGATTCTATCTTGGGATATTTTTTCTATCGAACCCTCACGGTCCTTCCTAGGAAGACCTCTGTTGTAACTATCCCTAGATCTCTCGAGCCCCCCATCTGTCTCATGTTCATTTCTCTTCCTTGACATCTGGATTTCTTCCATGGATTTTTCATAGCTGAAACTCCAGCTGCCCCAGTTGTAGATTTTCTTATAACTTCTAGGTTGACTTCTCTCACCCTCCAAAGCCTTAAGTGATCGCATCTTCACTCCCTTGGGCTCCCTTTTCCCCCAATCTTTTCTATTGCCATCATCGTCCATTAAGTCCTCGCCATTAGAGGAAATTTGGGGTCTAAAATGGGCCTTATAAGAAAATGAGTCAACAATAAATTTCTTGTGACTTGGAATTCAAGAACCAATAGAATTTCAATAAAATGAGTCAACCATAATGGTTGACTTAACATACTTGTCATAAAAAAAATACATTTTGTTTGTATTTTCAACATATCTCCTTGTGTTTTTACTCAAATTTCGAGCGGGAGGGCTCGTCGGATGTGGAATTAAATTCTGCATCCAACGAGTGGCCACGGTGCATACTTTTGAAGGACCCCGCTAACCCTAAAATAAGAAATACTTGAAAAACATGATGATGAACATAGTAATGTTTTTTTTTGTTCCTCCAAAATTAATAAATATTATTTTATTATTTTAACTATTATTTTATTATTTCCTTAGGAAGGCCATTTTAAACCTCAAATTTCCTTTAATACAAGCTCTGTCACTTCATTATGGATGATTCAAAGCCATGAAAGACTCTTTATTCAGAAGACCTAAAACAAACAATAAAAACATCGACAACCCTATCGACCACGAATCGAAACCAATAAGGTCATTTATAAGACTGTACCTTACCTTATACTCCCATGATTTCTACGTCGATTCAACCTGAGTAAACCGACGGTGTCGTGGAGAGGGGCATGGCATTAACGGGAAGATCTAGCTCAATTAAAAACAACATAAAAAACACTCCACCTCCGTCTTGGTCCGATGTGCTTGCAACTCCGTCTCCATCCATTTTGTCAATATCCTAGAATCCCTATTTCCAACCCAATTCCCAACCCCCATTCATGTTGCACAATGGCCAAATGAAATGAACCTAAAATGCCGCGAAACTCAATGAAATGAGAGGAAATTAAATTACTCGTAACTCTCACCAAATGTGGTTAGATAAAGTGGAAATGAAAATTGTCAATGCTGTTGCTCACTGTCAAATGTCAGAACATGATTTTCCCGTGTGTAATATGTATCCACTTGCTAAACTCTTTTTAATTTCAACTGTTGACCTCCTTTTTTCTTACAACACTTTCACATGGCCTTCATTTCTATATGCCCACATACATTATTATTTGTATTATGCATTTCTTACTTTTAATATGCATGCCCCAATTTTTCTTCCAAGCACACATTTATAACATTTGACCGCCCCATCAATGTCCCATCCAGGTTCAAGACAGGCTCCTTCTCTTCAACAACCTATGTCGTCCGATAATTCAAGTGAAGAAAGAAATGCACGTAGAAGGATTCTTTATAGCCACACAAAGGAACATCAAAATGCACAGAGATGTCTTCTTTATCAATCCAGATGTGCAAATATCAATGCTTCAATCAACCATACCCTTGACTCATTAATTTTTCAATGTTCTTCATCTTCACTCACATCCCCCCTCCACTTGCAAACCTCAATGCTCCACCAATGCACACATCCACTACATCCCCCAAAACCACCCAATGCATGTTTTCTCGATATGCAAGGAATCATATCCAAGCATTAAAACATTTTTTTCAAATGACAACTATACATGCTCTCTATGTACTAAAGAGCGACATGACCATCACTTCTCCATAGATAACAACATGGATCCTGGAAACCAACCATGTGTACTTGCACGCCTAACTCAAATTGAAGAAATGTTAATTGCCTATGTCAACCCAATACTTCAAGTTACACATGAATGTGGTGGGTAATACAAATACTCCGCCTATATTACTAGTTTTCCGCAAGACATCTCCACAATAGCTAGCTCACTTCCACGACTCTTGCCATACTTGGACATCCTTGTTGTTATCAAATTTAATACTGCAAACAAGCCTTATGAATTCATTGTTAGCCGTTTAAATGTCCTAGCTGCATTGGAATTCAAAATTTCCAATGACCCATATTATAAGGATGTCCACCTTAACCTCCATGCATTACATGCTTTGCCACTTCAACCCACAGATGTGTCCTCCCTTCTTCTCCATGCCACAACCCCTGGTCCAGACCTCCAAAGGCCCTCACCCACTAATGATGATGCGAAAACTTTATTTTCAGCTTTAATAAATACCCAAACCTCCTCTTTCATTTTTTCACTCCTATATCCTCGCACTAGTACTGAAGAAATTAGGCGCTTTGATTCAACAAGCCCTGGAACCTCAACATAATCGAGTGATTGGCCCCCAACTAGCATTTCCCCAATAAATGAATACAATACAGAATGCCTCCTATCAATGGCATTCCCAACCTTATTTTCGACAGGGGTTTCCATGCTACAGCAACCACATCTTTACAAAACCAGCATGAAAGAATATGATTTGCTCCTTATGCGATATCATGATAATATGTTTAGACAACATCCTCGATTTCGCTACTACTTTTACAACTATATGATGATCCATTGTAGCCAAGCCACCACAACTGTATTTGTTAAATGTAACCTATAAGACACCCTCCCTGCAACTGTCTCGACCTTGCGCACACAACTCCACCAAATTCCAAATTCTCATGTTGTTGAGCATGCTAGGCATTTTGGATCTTCTCTTTGTGGCACTCACTCATTTTGAAACAAAATATGAGGTGAAATATATGATATGATCACCCAACTTGGTAACCCAAGATTTTTTTCACCCTCAGTGCAGCTGACACCAAATGGCATGACCTTCACATGCTCGTGCCTTCCCATCCTCCCACTTCATTGCCTCCACAATTCCAATGGAGAATTCATAACATTATAACCAATCCACATACTACGTCTCTATTTATGCAGTATAGTTTCACCATCTTCCTCGAAGAGGTCCTCCAAAACACATTCCATACAAAAGATTACTGGTGCAAGTTTGTTACTCTCACTTGTTGCATTTTTTTCCTTTTATTATTTAACAATTCCACTTTTCCCCTAAATTTTATTTTTCCTACCCTTCTTTCTATAGCTATGAATAGAAAAACAAAGGTTCTTCTCATATACATGGATTCCTTTACTTGGAGGACACACCCAATATGGAAAACCTTGACTGGGATGATTATCTCACCGTGGAAGATGCAAAAGAATACTTTGATACATTATTAATTGCATGGAACCCCCGTCCGATGCACCTTCTGTTGATGTAATTGTAACTTTGGAATGTATTCACTTGTATTTCTTATCTATTGTAACCCGATGTTCATTTCGGGATGTATTGTAATGTATTTGAGTCATGTCATACCCCGATGTTTATTCCGGGAAGTTTCTATAATGAGAAAGTCATGTCAAGTCATTGTGGGTAACCCTCCTATTGGTCAAGGGTTAAAGTCCCCACAGTTGTGGGGCCCTTGGGTTATCAGACTATCCTAGTGAAGTCGACCCTAGGTGAGTCAGTGTAAGTCAGGGCATTAGTCCCCACCATTGTGTTACCCTCCTATTGGTCGGAGGAGGCAAAGTCCCCACAAGTAGTGGGGCACTAGGGTTATTAGACACTCCTAGAGATGTCGGCTCTAGTAAGTAATTGTTAAGTGAGGTCGACATGTTGGAGTGCACTTCAAGTGAACGAACGAATATAAATAGAGAGTGAGCCTCTCTATTTATCTCACTTGAAACACTCACACTCACTCATTGGGGCGCATGAGTGAGAGAGGAGAAGCTCTCTTAGTGTGTGAGAGAGAGACTGCTGCTGTCAAGAGATCATCTTACTGTTTGGGGCTTTTACTGTTTTGGTGTTGATTCTATCTCTGAGGAAATTGCGGGGTTTTCTTATTTACGGTTTCCCTGAGGACAATTCTTTGTGTCTCTTGTCTCCTGTGTTGTGCTTATGTTTTATTCTTGTGCTTGTTATTCTCTCAGTAAAAAGATCCTAAGATCATAATGCTAGCTTCATGTTGAAAAACTAACATGGTATCAGAGCTAACCTGAGAAGAAGACATTGTGCAGTTTCAAAAGCTAGGGCTTCTTACTTTTTGGGTCTCTCTCCACAATCCATTAGCAAAATTATGCTAGTCTGACTCTCCATTGAAGGGCGCATCTTTCTGTCAAAGCGGAATTCAATTCCGAGCATTTTTCAGTTTTCGATGCGAAAAATAGGGCTTTATAGAGAAAATGAATTTTTGAGTGAGCCCAGCATAGGATTTTTCTCCTCATCAAAACCAAATTTTAGAGACCTGGATCAAGAAATTTGGTTGGGTGAAACTCTGGGAAAGTCAAGCCCTAGTTTGACCCCGAGCTAGAAAAACCCTAAATACTAAAACTGCTAAGTTTTGGTACATTCGATATATCCCGCGATTGGAAAAGGTTCAGGAGCTGAAAATTGTGGGGGTCGAAGATAAAATCCTGATGAAGACTATGTCCAAACATCCGCCTCATATTCACTACACTCTAGGAGATATGATCCCTCCAAGTTAGGGTTCCAGCCTCTTCCAGAATTCATCTCTAAACAGGACACCTGGGGAGAATTGCAATATCTTGGGCTACCAAGGTCCAAATGGAATTCCTAAAGATGTTACAGAAAGGGAACGGGCTGTACTTTTTGTGGTTCAAATATCAAACTCTAAAGATGAAATAGTGACACGTGGCATGCCATACAACTTCGTTGTTCTGAACAGTCCTGTAATAGGTCACCTTGGGAAAAGGATCACAAATCCCAAATGGTGAAACCAATTCTGATGAAACCTGTGGTGTTGGATCCGGAACATGCGAGGTTACTTCAGTACAAAATTTCAGACATAGAGGAGCAGTAAGTTCGAAGATATAACAGAAACAATAACAAGAATTTCTGCAGAAGCAATTGGAAAACTAGGGCTTCTTGTTCCAGGAGCTTCCCTCCACTATTTTCAGAAAGAGAGTACATTGGATAACTCCATTTGAAGAGATATATATATGTCTATCCAATTAGATCTAAAAGATTCCAAGTTTTGAAAATTAGGTTTTTTGTGACAAACCCTAGATCAGCCAACTCCGGAACCAAGACAGACACCTCAAAACGGTAAGATCTAATCCTTTGCTATTTTCATTTGAGGTTCTCATTTCAAAGTAATCTATCACATCAGCTTGATGATAAGCTTGGTGAAGTTGACAAATTCCAAGCATGGAAGTATATGATTTATCTGAAGAAAATGAATTGGACACCTATATGAGTAGAGAGGTTCCAGTTTCAGAGGGAGATGAGGCTAGAAGTCTTACACAAGAAGAACTTGGTCGAGGCCAAGAAGATCATTGTTGATTCAATGACGAATCAACTTGTACTACAAGTGTCTTCCTTAAAGACACCAAAGATGTTTGATTCCTTGAACAATCTATTTGAAGGGAAGAACATACATCAGAAGATGACCTTAAGAAACCAGTTGAAGAATGTGAATATCCAGAATGCAGAGACCATGTAGTCATAAGGGTCTCTCAAATCAAAGAACAACTTGAAGCGGAAGTGAAGAATGCAGAAGTGGTGATAGCCACCTTGAATGGGATCCGAGGATCATGGGATTCATTCATTCAAGGAATGTGTGCTAGAAGGAAGTAATTACTTTCAACAGACTCCGAGAAGAAAAAGAAGCTCTACTCATAAGAGAAGAGAAGATGGAAGCAACTAAAAATCAAGCTCTAACCTTCCAAAGAAGATACCTCCAGCGATGAGGAATATGAAGAACTCAACTCTTGAAGAACCTCTTATCCACCTTAGCATCTGGATAAGAAACGATGCTATTATGAATGAAGAAGACGATGAAGCGAAAGTCTCAAGAAGGAGTATACCCACGAAACAAATAAAGATAAGTATTCAATTGTCATTTCATGATATTGTTTTTGTTATGCATTTGTTTATATTCAGTTAATGTACTATGCATGATATAATGTTTACATTAATGACAGTATACTACTAATATGCATGTGATGGGTAAGTAGCTCATGGTGCTATACAAACTATCCATTGCCACTTATCTAGAATGAAACCTCTTTGTTGACATATTGGATTAGTGCACAATCTCAATGTTGTCCTTGTAGAGATGGAAGGCATCTAGAAAGTTTCAGTAAGATATGGATGAATGTTGTATTGGCTAAAGTAGTTGCATGATCATATATTTATGCATAAGAACTTGCCAGTATGAATATTACTTATGAAATGTTTCTAACCATACAAATCCATTTGACTTGTAGGAAAGACCGCATACATAATCGCCTGCAAGAAAAGAAGAATGAGACTTGTTCCGAAGAACAAGTGACAACATTTCAAAATGAAAAAAAAATAATATGACAAATGCAGCGACATCATTGATGCAAAACCTTCCAAGAAGAATGATGTCTAGGATGCAGTATCGAGACCTGAAGAGAAGTTCGTAGTTCCATCATGCAGTAGATGGAAACATCGTGGGATACAAAGCAAGATTCGTAGCACGAGCCTTCTCACAAAAAGAAGGCATAGACTATGAAGAGACATTTGCAGCCACTGGAAGTGAAGTCACATAACATGCATAATCATGTGTGCAAATGAAAGAAGGCCTTGTACGAGTTCAGAAGACACCCATGGGATAACACATACATGATGAGCTTGATGAATATCTAAACCTTTGCAACAAGGTTCATAAAGGATGACAAGCTCACAGATGGATGTGAGAAGAACTTTTGAAAAAGTTCAAAATAGAGGATCTTGGTATCCAATGATCCTAGATGGATACTACTTGTCACTCTAATACAGAATGTTTCAGTGCATAGAGTATGGAAGACAGAGGGAGTATGGTGCTCCGCTTCAGAGGGAGTGACTGCAAAAGATCCTGAGGTTCGACATGGTATGACAGGATGGATAGATTACTGATGACTCTAGGCTTTACTGAGAGTAAAGCGGATTCCAACCTTTGCTTATAGGTTGAAGGCGAAAGACCAGTGATGGTCCTGTTATGTGTCGATGCACTACTTTCTAGGCATGGAGGTGTGGACAAGGGAAATATGCAGTAGAGATCCGAAATAGGTTCGGGATGATGGATTGCATGACCACACTTATGGCATCGAACCTGAAGTTGTTAAGTGATGCTTCATCAGAGACGGTTGATGCTACGCTGTATCGTCATGTGATTGGGTCATTGATGTATCTGATGAACACGAGACCAGACATTTGCTTTGCTGTGAACACCTTGAGCCAGTTCTTGACAAATCTGAGAAGTGTTCACTTGATTGCTGCAAAGCATATTCTGAGGTACCTGAAGGGTACAGTTGATTATGGGCTCAAGTACAATGTGAATCAAAAGATTAACCTAGAAGGTTATGTTGATTCAGATTGGGTAGGCAGTGCCATCGACAGGAAGAGTACTTCAGGATGTTGCTTCAATATGGAATCAGGTGTGATCTCTTGGTTTAGCAGGAAGCAATCCTGTGTGGCACTAAGTACAGTTGAAGCAGAGTATGTCGCAGCTTGTTCAGCTAGTTGTGAGGCAGTATGGCTGCAGAAGCTACTGTCTGATATATTTAATCTCCAGTTGGATGCTACTTGTATACATTGTGACAACCAGAGTTGCGTGAAGTTGTCAGAGAATCCAGTGATCCATGACAAGTTGAAGCATATCGAGATCAAGTATCACTATATCAGGGATATGGTTCAAAGGGGAGCCGTGAAGCTCCAGTATATTGCGACGGAGGAATAGATAGCCGGTGTATTGACGAAGCCATTGGCTAGGCTGAAGTTTGAGTACTTCAAGGAGAAGCTTGGTGTTCTCCAGATCGAGGTTTCCTCTAAGAGAAAGTGACGAGACCCATAACCATTCTGACATGGTGAGAGGATTGCATTAGAGGAAATTTGGGGTCTAAAATGGGCGTCCTAAGGAAAATAAAAATAAAAAGCCACATCACGCTACAAATATGCCATGTCAGATTAAATCTAATGAAAATCTAATGAAAGTCAACCTAAATCGTCTCATTAATGGTAGTTGACAACTATATTGAGTTAATGTAGAGTTAAGAGATATTGGTTAAAAATATTAATGAAATATTTAGATTCTTGTGCACACATAATAAATGATATGAAACTTTTGAATTTTATATTATTATTTTTTTAAATGAGTTGACCACTGCTTTTTAGATATTTAATAAATGTAAAACTCAAATATATTCATTTATAATGAAAAATATAATTATAATAGTATTAAAAAAATAAAAAAATCACTATTATTTTTTAATATAAATTTTATATTAATTCATATAAAAAATATTACATCACATAAAATAAAAAACAATAAACTATGTATATTCATATTATTTTATATATTAAAATTAAAATAAAAATTGTGGTTTAATGGGTAGGTAGGTAAGAGAGAAAAAAAGTAAAATAAAATTTTATTATATTTTAGTAACATTAAAAATAGTTTTTATTTTTAATTTTGTTAGTATTTAAATGTTTTATTTATTTTTTGATGTAATAATTAAATATATTTATTTTTTAAGTATTATTTAATAATATTAAAAATACTAAATATTTTTTATTTAGTATTTCAAGATAAGTCTATTTAAAATTAAATATTATTTAGTTTTCTTTTTAAAAAATTGATTAATAAATGTTTTTAGTATTTCAAAATTCTTCCACTACAATTTTAATTAATGAGAAGGTTATGTTTTAGAGGAGTTGGAAGTAGTGATCAAATAAAATATTCTATATTTATTAGTTAAAGTTTATTTATCTTATTTCGAGGTGATCTTTTCAAGAACTTAACCAAGGTGAAGTTGATATGGAGTTAGCTATTGTCAAATAAAAATATGACACATAAGCATTATGTGTCCAACTCAACCATAATGGTTGACCAAAGATATTGAAATTATATTGGTTTAAAAATTCAACTCAATCCAGCTCATCCATGGCACAGTTTTTTATAAGGCCCATTTTAGACCCCAAATTTCCTCTAATGGTTCCTTCCATGGTCAGATGTAAGGGCTGAGCCATTCTGTCATGGTGAAAGGATTGGTTCCTTCCATGTCAGATATGAGTGCTGGCCATTATGTCGAGTAGGACAGATGTAAGGGCAATTGTCATTCTAGGAATGGATGCACCTGGTCAGTTACCAGGAACACTCAGTGTAGGACTGAGTAGCCATTCTGATGTGATAGAGGGATGTGTTCCCACTTGATCAGATGTAAGGGTTGAACCATTCTGTCATGGCTAAAGGATTAAGTTTTTTCCATGTCAGATGTGAGTGTTGACCATTTCGACGAGTAGGTCGGATGTAAGGGCAACTTCCATTCTCTAGGAGAATGGAGGCACCTGGTCAGTTACCAAGTAGCTCAGTCGAGGAGGACTGGGGGCCATTCTGATATGATTATTGGGATGTGTTCCCTCATGATCAGATATGAGGGCATAGCCCTTCCATCAGTAATGGGATGTGTTCCCTCACCGGGTGGATGTAAGTGCAGATCTAATCTTCGCATCATGTGTTGATCAGATGTAAGTGCTGAGCCATTCTTCGCATCATGTGTTGATCAGATATAAGTGTTGTGCCTTTCTTCACATCATGTGTTGATCAGATGTAAGTGCAGTGCCATTCTTCGTATCATGTGTTGATCAGATGTAAGTCCAGTATCTATCTTCGCATCATGTGTTGATCAGATAGAGATGTTGAAGCCTTTCTTCGATCATGTGTTGATCAGATGTAAGTACCAAGCCTTTATGATATGATTATAGGATTAGTTCCTACATTATCAAATGTGAGTGTTGGGCGCGCCTTTCTGATGAGTAGGTCAGATGTAAGTGCTGGGCATGCCATTCTTCGTATCATGTGTTGATCAGATGTAAGTGCGGTATCTATCTTCGCATCATGTGTTGATCAGATAGAAATGATTATTGATTCTTCGTATCATGTGTTGATCAGATATAAGTACTGAAGAAGACCTACATGGAGGCTAGGCCTACAACCAGCATAAAAAAGGGTTGTCTCTGTAGAACTTCCTGTGACGAGAAGAATCATGAGATAGCACTCGTGTTGATCTAGATCGAGTGATGATCCAGATCCAGTGATGATGCCCAGTGATGATCCAGATCCATTGATGATGATCTAGCAGTGTTGATCCAAATCCAGTGATGATGCCCAGTGATGATCTAGATTCAGTGATGATGATCCAGATCGAGTGATGATGATCCATATCAAGTGATGATCCAGATCCAAATGAAGATGACTTACAAATGAAGATGACTTGAAGATGACAAAGACCCGACGATGACCAAAATGATACAGAGAAGAAGACTTGTGCTGATAAATTGTGTCGAGCGAATACCTTCCTAGTTAAGAGGGAGTGTTGATGTAATTGTAACTTCGGAATGTATTCACTTGTATTTCTTATCTATTGTAACCTGATGTTCATTCCGGGATGTATTGTAATGTATTTGAGTCATGTCATACCCCGATGTTTATTCCGGGAAGTTTCTATAATGAGAAAGTCATGTCAAGTCATTGTGGGTAACCCTCCTATTAGTCAAGGGTTAAAGTCCCCACAGTTGTGGGGCCCTTGGGTTATTAGACTATCCTAGTGAATTCGACCCTGGGTGAGCCATTGTAAGTCGGGGCAATAGTCCCCATCATTGTGTTACCCTCCTATTGGTCGGAGGAGGCAAAGTCCCCACGAGTGGTGGGGCACCAGGGTTATTAGACACTCCTAGAGATGTCGGCTCTAGTAAGTAATTGTTAAGTGAGGCCGACATGTTGGAGTGCACTTCAAGTGAACGAAAGAATATAAATAGAGAGTGAGCCTCTATATTTATCTCACTTGAAACACTCACACTCACTCATTGGGGCGCATGAGTGAGAGAGAAGAAACTCTCTCAGTGAGAGAGAGAGAGACTGCTGCTATCAGGAGATCATCTTACTGTTTGGGGCTTTTACTGTTTTGGTGCTGATTCTATCTCTAAGGAAGTTGCCGGGTTTTCTCCTTTATGATTTCCCTGAGGAAAATTCTTTGTGTCTCTTGTCTCCTGTGTTGTGCTTATGTTTTATTGCTTTGCTTGTTATTCTCTCAGTAAAAAGATCCTAAGATCATAATGCTAGCTTAATGTTGAAAAACTAACACCTTTGTGCCCCCGCATTACATCGAGCAGCTCACCAAGACCCTTGCACACTCGCATCATCCTCCATACTTAAAGGAAACCAAAGTGACGACTATGAAACCCTTTTCAATTCTATGCAATGAAACCTCTTGCCTTCGCAAAAAAGGCACAACCCTTGTTTGTCACTATGGTTTCCCCTTTAAACTGCACGAACCATATTCTATGTTCTCTGATGATGCTGGGGAAAAAACATACATCCTTACTAGGAATGATGAAATTTTAAACATACACAACTCCTTCATGCTCTCAGTATGGAGAGCTAATGTTGACTACCATCATGTGCTCTCCCATCATGTTGTCCTCACATATATTTGAAAGTATGCTTCAAAATCTAAGAAAAAATCCAAAATCTACCATGACATCCTATCGTGTATTGCACATGTCGTCCCTGCAGAAGAGGCAATCTTATTTCCTATCTGAAAACTCTTATCAGAAGTCGTTACTGATTGAGACATTGGTGTGCAAGAGACCTACCATATGCTACAAAAAATCCCCTTAAAACTTTCCAGGCATTCATTTGTTTCCCTAAATGTATCCTAGACCATTTTCAAATGTGTCTCATCAGACCTCCTAACCACCCCCCCCCATCAACCACCTTCATATATGCCACTACATGCAAAGAACCCTTTCACTTGAACAACTACCCCTTCTTGAAGCTATTTTCTCTTGGTCCTTCTTTGTGCATAGACACAATTGCCAATGGAATCCCCACAAAATGGGAAATATTGTGAGTGCCCTTCCTTGCTTATTTGACATCCCTCCTTGTACTTCTCCTCTTTATGTCAGTTTCTGTTGGAGTGAACTCCTCCTATAAAAACCTTTTCGCGAATTTCCAAACGATAATGGCTTCTCATACTTGGAAATTGTCTCTGCATGGGAATCCCTTCCTGAAAGCTACACTGTCTGGAATGTTGAACGACACCCTGCATCCCCTCTAGATATTATTGTTGAAACTCCTCCCCCCCATCAAGTTTATGGCCCCTCCCCTATGGACATGTCTAATGGGAACTCCTCTCTCAACTGCACCCTAGCAACAACCTACAACTTGATGATCTTGACATGCTTGGTCACCATGAGTTTGACACCAAACACAATTAGGACCACGCACATATACCTTTACACTTGCAAGACTCAACCATCTCATTCATTGACTTGAACCGCTCATCGAACCAAGCACATCTACAACCTTTTAAAAAATTTCATACTTTATATTCCTTTGTGTTTTCAATATGCAATATGGAATTTGCTTATGATATGGTATATTAAATTAAATGTTATGGTGACTTGGATTTCACTTGTGTGAAGGAGTTTATTTAGTGATTTACAGGCATTCTTCACGAGGGAGAAATTAACAAACAATTACAGTTTCTGATTGAAGGAATTTTTGCAATTTAGAAAGCTAACTTCCACGTATAATATGACGTGAATTCATTTTTGTGTTGTAGTTGTTGGTTTGTATCATTTTTATGGTATGTACATGAATCTTTACTACTGTTTTTTAAAATTTTCAAGGGTATATAGCTATTCCTATGGAACTGGATCTTGTCGAGCTAGAATATCAATCTACCCATTAATTTTCCCTATAAGATGAGATTGATCAAGAAGTTGGCCTTGGTATATTTCCTTTGAATTTCTTCGTTAACAAGCTGTCAAATTTTAACTTTTTTCATAGTTTATATGCCTTTGTGTTTTCAATATGCAATATTAAAATCTCAATCTCGCATCCTTGGGATGTGTAACATATATTTTCAAGCTAATTCCATATTTTTTTAGCATTAAAATGTTTTTGAAAACCTTAAGAAAGACATTCTTAGAGATGAATCTTCAGAAAAACCAGAAGATAACAATGATTCAGTGAAGGATTCATATGATGATGAAGATGAAGCGGAGGAACAAGAGGAATAGTTAAACATACAATATGAAACTTAACCAAACTTGCTAAATTTAAGATGTTCAATTTACTTGACATAATATTAAGAGTTTCCATCTAGGAAGCTGGTCATAAGTTGCTAAAATTCAAACTTGAACCTAGTCAATGTGTAATGATCATTTGTCTGTGCATGTCAAAGTGGCTATTTCCCTTTCATTTAGTTTTTCTCCTACAACAATGAGGTTAACATGTTATAATTCCTTACTTAAATGGTGACAATTGAGATTCTAAGCTGAAAAGGTTGCAATATTCCAAATGGAGTTGCTGCTTATGTTGTTAGAATGTTGTAGTCAAGAGACAACATACCTCCATTACTATGGTCTCTTGCAACAAAGATTCTATATGATCTCCTACCTAAACTCTGTCCTTCTCTAAAAGCTCATACTGCTACATACAATATTCTTTTACAGTAATCTAAGTGTCTCAATGGATTACATATATTTTTTTCAAGAAAACAATCCCTACTATAATGTTTTCAACACTATATAAATGCCAACAATAGGTTGGAAACAAGACTTCATAGGATGAAGAACTTTGGAAATATTTGCACTATCAGTTGAAGACATGCATAATCAATAGACTTATTTGATGTGTTCAACTACTTGTTCATCCTTTGATTCCAACACTGACCAAACTCTACCCTCAAGATGTACACCTTATTTGGAAAGGATATCGACAGTAGCATTAAGCTCTCTGTAGACATGAGAAAGCACGATGCAATTAAACTAATTTACCTACCAAGATTTAACTACCTTGGTTCACATCAAAGGAGGGAATTATACAGGGATTTGATCCATATACAGAGGAAGCAATGCTACATGTTAATCCACCACCAAAACTTGATGTATACAGTTATGTGCCACTTCTCTCATAATGACATTGAATGGAAAATGATTTTCCCAAAACACCAATCACATATGTTGATTCCTTAACAAGATTGTTATCAATTTCATCAAAACTCGACTTATAGGTTTGCTGACATCTTCCCTAAAAAATATAATTACTTTGGGTGGCAGGTTCCTATTCTTGTAAGGTTCTTTTGAGGATATAATGTAGCTACATCTTTTCAGATTTTATACCAAACTACTTGTATACTTGATTTCATATATAAATCTACTTGAAGACTAATATGTTTTTTCCTTACATTATCTGCCTTTTTTTGTGATCAGTAAATAATGATTTTAGTTACAATCCCATCTTTGACTTCATCAGAAGCTGTGCGATTCTACAACGTGCTCCATTAGATTCTGTAACAACAATTACTAACTACACTTATTCCTCAATGCAATCTTATAAACTCAAACAATTTCTGGGAAATTTTATCCTTGAAATTATTAAATTAAGTCCTTACATTCTGATCCGTTAATTTATAAAATACATTAATGATCTTAAAACAAAATTAAATTATCTTGGAAATATTTGACAATGGATCTATTGCTAATTTGAATCGCTATATGTTTAGATTCAATTTCAAAGTTTAATTGTGCAAATTGTTCATAATTGTTGTTGCCAATAGAGTTCTCTCCAACAATTAAAACTAGAACAACTCATTAACATTCCAAACAGAGAGATTCCACATGAGCTGAGTGAGCTGCTAGGGTTCCTCATGTGCACTTGAGAGGCTGCAGCAGCCATCAATCATGAGTACGCCAAGGGGTGGGGAGACACCTCCCACCCCACCGTTCTCTGCCGAAGAGGCCTTCAGGCACCTTATTGATCTGTTTGGAAAGAATCCAACGACTCCTTCAGTGCCGAAATTCATAAAGAAGCTCGATGTTATACCGAAAATCGACCTGCCAGAAGAACAACCCATAAAAATCGCCCTGGCCTTAGCTGAAAGAGGTCTGGTCGAGCAATTTATGCGGTTGTGGCCTTCTGTGAGAACAACTGATGATTGGATTCAAAGAAACTGGAGGCCCCAACTCAAAAATAGTGTGACCTGCTATGCAATGGGAAGGGGCTTCTTCATTTTCGAATTCATCTCCAAGGAAGATCGAGATCTAATCTTCAGAAGCAATCCATACTTCATGGGGACCCAAGGTCTGTACCTCAACATATGGACGCCCGATTTTGATCCCACAGTAGATGTCCCAAAAGAAGTCCCAGTTTGGGTCCGGCTCCCCAACTTACCGATCCTTTGCTGGAACTTTCAATCTCTCAAAAAGATTGGAAACGGGCTAGGTCGATTCATAGATAAAGTCAATAACAAAGCTCAGTACACATGTGCAAGGATCTATGTTGAAGTTGATCTAGAAGATGGGCTGCCTGAAGCCGTAAAGCTCAAGGTGGGCGACTGGCACCATTTCCAAAAGCTGGACTACGAGCAACTTCCATTCAAATGCAGAAACTTTCACGAACATGGTCACTTCCAAAGAAATTGTCCAAAGGCCCAACCAGAAGACAAAGAGGAAGGAGAAGGTTGGAAGAAGGTCAAAAAAGGTAAAGCAGCCACGAAACCTGCTAAGAAGAAAAGAGTAGGTCATCCGGAGAAACTCTAGCCCAAACCAGCTAATAAGGATGCGTCGAAAGAAGGATCAAGCTCTACGGGAAACGCTGAAACTGTAGAAGTGCAAGAGATTGAAGACACTCAAGAAAAGGAACTCAAAAAAACCACAGGTCCATCACCACATGAAGAGACAAATAAGGAGAAAGATGCAGAAGAAGAGCACATCATCCTCGAATCGAAATTAGAGGGGGTCTCAGAAGATGGTTTAACCGAATCAAGCAGCTCCCAAGTTACACCAATAAAAACCAAAAGGGGTCGAAAGAACAAGAAAAAAGAGGGAGAGAGGAAAAAACCTATTTAGACGTGCTCCAAGGTTCCCAACATACGCTCAAAGGAATGATAAGTACCAGATCTACAAAAAATCTTGGCTCGGCTCCAAAAGGAGCCACATCCTCCCAAGGTAAATAATGAAATACGTCTCCTGGAATTGCAGAGGTCTAGGTAGCAATCTGAAAGAAGAATCCTTAAAAGACATTGTGAGATTGTATAAACCCGAAGCTCTTCTCATCCAGGAGACAAAGTTGGAGGACGTTGTCCTCCTCCAAGCTAGTAAAGTGTTTTGGAAAAAAGTTCAAGGGAAAGCAGTAAGTGCAAGAGGAGCACCAGGAGGAATAGCCACATGCTGGGACACCTCTAGGTTCGAGCTAACATCTAAAGAAAGCAATATGCATTGGATCTTCACCAAGCTTCTCCATAAAGAGTCAGGTCATCAAGTAAGTCTGTTTAATTTATATGTTCCGGTTTCATTTTCAAAAAAAAGATCATGTTGGGACGCCTTAAAGTCCTTCCTTAGCACGCACAGCCCATAGAATGTAATCATTGCAGGAGATCTCAATCTAACTCTCGCCGCCAATGAAAAAAAAGGTGGTTCCCCTGTCAGAGATCCAGCTAGAGAATGGGTGGAGGATATCATTCTAGATTGGGATCTAGAGGACATCAAGCCCGCCCGGGGGAAATACACTTGGTCAAACAAGCATTTGGGTCCTGGGCATATTCCAGCTCTCCTGGACAAATTCCTAATCCAATCCTCTTTTCTAACCTTTGGTCTCTCAACCTCGTCAAAAATCTTGCCAAACTATGTCTCTAACCACAAGCCTATCCTCTTGGAACTTTACTTAGATAAAAATTTAGGTCCAATCCCTTTCAGATTCAGCCCCCTTTGGATCCAACAAGATGGCTTCCAGGATATAGTCACCACGGCTTGGAACAGACAAATTCAAGGTTCTCCCTTCTTTGTCTGGGAAGAAAAATTAAGAGGCCTCAAAAAAGATCTGAAATGTTGGGCTAAGTCTCTAAAATCCCCTTCCTCTAAAAGGATTGAGGTGCAGGAATCCCTTGAGACTCACCAGATGGCCCTTTAGGAGTCCAAAGTCACCCAATCCTCGTTAACCACTGAAGCTAAACTTCAAAAATATCTCCATAAAGATTGCAAATTGGAAGAAGAATACTAGAGGCAAAAGTCCAGAAGCCTTTGGCTGTTAGTTGGAGACAAAAATACAAGCTACTTTCACAAACAAGCCGAAGCCCGCAAGCACTTCAAGACTGTTAATGAAATACAATACCAAGAGAAAACGATTAAAGACTTTGAAGGGATCAAGAAATCTGCCCATTCCTTCTACAAGGATTTGTACACTGCCCCTGAAGAAAATTCCATCGATGTAAACTCCTATCCCTTCAACCATATCCCCTAGCTCGTCTCTGAAGAGGAGAATATGAATCTAACAGCCCCGATCAGTTTGAAAGAGATTAAAAAAACACTGGATCTCATGGAGGCAGACAAGGCTCCCGGTCCTGATGGTTTCATAGCAAGGTTTTTCAAAGCTTGTTGGACAACCATTAAACATGACTTGCAGAAAATGGTAAGGAAATCACAAAGGTGTATCAAGATTGGTGGAAGCACCAACTCAGCTTTCTTAGCCCTGATTCCAAAGGAGAAAGATGCTTGTAACTTCAGTAGATTCCGACCTATTTCCCTTTGCAACACATGCTACAGAATAATCACCAAAGTATTAGCCTTAAGGCTCAAAAAATCCTCCCTGCTATCATCCCAAATAACCAAAGAGGTTTTATCAAAGGGCGCAAGATCCTGGACAATCTCGTACTAGTGCAAGAAGCCATTCATTCAAGTTGTTAGAGAAAAGAGAAAGGCATGGTTATCAAGTTAGATCTTTCCAATGCCTTTGACAGAGTCTGGCACAATTTTTTGTTCATAGTCATGGAGAAATTCACATTCTCCAAAAACTTCTCAAGTTGGGTGAAATCCTGAATTGCCTCTCCTTGGATCACTCCTCTGGTGAATGGACGATCAACGAACTATTTTCAGGCCTCTCTAGGATTGAGACAAGGATTCCCCTTGTCTCCCCTCCTCTATGCCATCCAAGCTTCAATGCTCAACTTCTAATTGGGCCACTGTAAGCAAATCCAGACTCTCTCAGGCCTAAGAATGGCTCATAATGTTGAAGATATCAACCATGCACAATTCATAGATGACACTCTGCTTCTGGGAGGTGCAAGAGTGAATACTGCAAGAAAATTCAAAAGGGAGTTAGAAATTTACAAAGAGGTTTCCAGAAGCATAATAAACTATAAAAAAAACACGATGTATGGGTGGAACTGCTCCAACAGGGAGATGGGGTAAATTACCATAATTTTAGACATGGAAGGGATTGTTTCTTGGGAGTCCTTTAAATACTTAGGAATCCCAATTTTCAAAAACAACTCCAAAGTTGCTCACTGGACGCCACTCCTGGACAAAGTGAAAGCCAAAATTCAAGCATGGGGAGCCAACTGGTTAAACATAGCAGGAAAGGTAGTGCAGATGAAGTCAGTTTTAATAAGCATTCCTATCTATCAAAACTCAATGTTGTTGGCCCCCAAAACCTTCATCAGTAAATTGGATGGGTTGTTAAGAAGATTCCTATGGGAAGGGGGAAAACAAAACAAGAGAAAGCTTCATTTAGTAAATTGGGACAAAGTAAAAAAGCCATTACTGGAAGGAGGCCTTCAAATTCGGGATATAGCCAGCCAAAACTTAGCATTGGGCTACAAACTGCTGTGGAACATAGTCTCAGGTAAATCCTCCTGGAGTAAGCGAGTGTTGTGGAAGAAATACTTCCAAGGGAAGCGGACCAGATGTGTAGATCAACCACCAAGAGTCCTCAAAGGGTCACCAATTTTCATGCTGTGTCGAAGAGCTCTGGAGTTTTTTAAAGATAAGTTGTACTGGATCCCAGGAAATGGAAAATCCATAAGAATATGGGACGATCAGATCCTTGGTGACCCACCTCTAAAACAACATAGAGAGCTGGAGAATATAAAAGAGTGGCTTCAGAACATAAATCTCAACACCCTGTGGGACATTTCCAGTTGGGGAGATGATGAAGAAAGAAGCTGGGAAGCTTGGGATCTAAGGGGTTACCCCGAAAACCTCGAAATAGAAGCCATAAATCTTACAGATCTGCTCCAAGGGAAGTCTCCGCTAAAGGCCATAGCAAAAGATAAAAGAGGCTGGGGCTCCACCTCTGGCAAGTATTCAGTTACAGAAGGGTGTTATAGACTCCAAGCAATATCGTATGCCCCACCTGACCCTGCACAATGGAAATCCATGTGGACCTTTACCTCCATTCCTAAGATTGATTTCTTCATGTGGACTCTGGCACATAGAAGTGTTCTAACCTGCGAAAATATAAACAGAAGGGGGTGGGAAGGCCCCTCGAGATGCCCCCTGTGCTTGGAAGAAGAAGAAAATACTGAACATTTGTTCATACTCTGCCCATTTGCAAAAGAAATCTGGTGTGAAATGCTGAAGTTGAGACCGGACAAAATTGAATTGCCAAACAATCTCCAAGATATGCTAAATAACTGGGGCTCTAGATCCCCATTCTGCCTCAACAAAAAAAAGCTTCTGAAGACCTGTTGGATGTGGATTCCAAAATTCACGTGCCGAAAAATCTGGCTTTAGAGGAATAACAGAATATTCAGAGATCAAAGGTGTCATTCCTCCAGGGTAGCGAATAAAGTCAGAGCCATGATGGGAGAAGCTTTGGAAGCTAATGCCACGCTTAGAAATGCAAGGGATCTCGACGATGAAGAAGATCAGTGGCTGAATCAGCTATTCCCAGATCATCAGCTCATACCGAGCCCCAAACCTTCACCGCCTGCAACATGGGAAATTCGATTGGAAGAGAAATAATTCATCAAATGGATATCATCCTTGGAGGACCACTGCCTTTTCTTCGACGGAGCCTCCAAAGGGAATCCTGGAGCAGCTGGAGGAGGGGGGGTGATCATGAGTTCTAATGGAAGTAGAGTTGTTAGTTTTTCCTGGGGGCCAGGCCAGGAGACCAATAACAAAGCGGAAGCTCTCGCACTTTGGAAGGGTCTTAAACTAGTCCGAAGCAAAAATCTCCAATCGTTAGTGGTATTTGGAGACTCGAGGATAATCATTCAGGCAGTAATCTCAAAACGTCATTCGTCCCAGGTGCATCTTTCCTCCATACTCAAGAAAATCGATTTGTTGATCTCCAAGTTTCAAAATATCAATTTCTTTCATGTTTTAAGGGGCCTAAATGCAATGGCAGCTCTGGAGGCCAACGGAGGTACACTCCTGGGAAAGAGCCTTCTGTCAATCGATGGGACCATCTCATCCTGCATCATTCCTTAACGCCAGTGGAGTATTTGTCCGGCTGGAACAACGACGTTCATGAGAACCGGCGATCCCTTCCCTGATAAAAGAATCAAATCTATCGCCTTATCTCAGCTCGTCAAATTTTCGACTGGCACCTGTCACGACAAAACGTCTCAAAGTAATATCCCATAGCCATAATAATTATTGTCGCTTCCTCTCATGAATGGCAAATACTCGTGACTACTTTGAAATTAAAAGCAATAAGACATGCAATAAGAGGCACCGAATGAGCATTTCTTCATTCTGCAAGGCACATATCTCTCTGAGGTCAAGCGACAGTCTCCCTTCCTCAAGGATGGCCTCGCTAAAATCTGGGCCCGTCACTGGAGGAGAGATTGGAAGAATTACTATGGAGTTGTCCAAGCTCAAGCAGATCATTCAGGAACAAATCCGATCTGAAGATTCAAATTGGGGCCATCTCAACAAATATCTAGTTGCGTTACGTAAGGAATTCACAGATGCAAAAGAAGCCGGTGAAGACTTCATAGACTCAACCAAGATGCATTTCAAGGATCAAGCAAATACCAATGGATATTTTGGCAACAGGCTAAGTACACTTGAAATCAAAGTAAAGAGGTTCACCTGCTCCAAAGTTCCAACCAAGAATGATGATGAGGACTAAGCTGCTAAAATTCCTCCATCTCATACTATGTTTATTTGTTGCAATCATGTTCCCTTCAACATCTAATTTGCATAACACTTTGTCACTAAACGAGTTGTCTTCCACAGGGAATTCTGCTACATTGCTTGTTTATCATAACCCTTTCAGCTAGTGTATGAATGAGATGAAGTCTCTTTATGTTAAAGTACCCGATAACTATTTTGCCAGCGTATAAATTTAAAAAAAAACGTAACAGTTATTGTCTAAAAAAAACATTCCAAACAGATACACACATCCCTCTGCATGGATTCATGTTGAACAATCCTCGATTCTGCTTTTTCTGCTATATCAGCAATCGTAATAATTTCTTGGAGTGAAAGAAAAGGTTGGAATTCAAAGAATTGATGTACAACATGATAGGTATGGGTGGTGATATGGCATAATTTACTATCGCTTAATAACTAATATAGGTAAAAATTGACAAGGTCTAATAAAAGATGGAAAACCCAAGCTATCAATAAATGTAATTTGCCACATTAAATTTAGTTTCTGAACTTTGAAGAATATATGTTAGTTCATTGTACTTTGTTTCAGATGCATAAGTTTATTCCAGTTCAGTTGTAGCAATTTGTTTTTTATTTAGTTTGTGGGTGCATGTTTTTGCATTCAATAACATGCCTATATTGAATTTGTATCTACATAGATCTGCCTATGCAATTGGGTTTATGTTAAATCATTTTTACATTATGAGAGTAATTACTTGTTTTTTGCAAAATCAAATTATTTAATTCCAATAACAGACCATGTTCAAGCATTTTGTATTGCTTTTCTTCTCAATTCTGATAGAATTTCTTTCTCTACAGGTATCAAAGAAAAATCGCAGTTCCTTCAGGTTAATATGTTGATCTTATTAAAGACCATAATTGTTATATTCACATATGAAATGCCTTTTGTCAAATTTGTTTGATCTTATCATTATGTGTTTCTTCTGCAGTCGCTCCAATCAACTTTGCACATCTATCTACAAATCAGATGCAACAATTTCTGAAAGCACAGAATTCAAAAACAACTTTACACTCTTGAAAAGGGAAAGGGTTAGTTCCATTTCAGAGGACAAGGATACAATGTTCATATACCTGAACTCCCTATGTTGGCTTGATATGTTTGCAACACCGTCTTTTTTTTGTTAAATCCTACATGGGATTATTATTGTTCATTTTGTACTTTGATTTGCATCAAACATGTTTTTTCTTTTTTTATAGTTTTTAGTGCATCAGTTATAACAACACATTTGAGTCTTTTCTTGATGAGATTAGTTTTTCCATGTCATTCCAAACTATGATGTGATGTTTGTTGTAAAGTGCATTTGGCATTGCTCTCTTTTTGAAAAGCAACAAGACATGTCTAAAATATGCTATGGCATCCCGTGCCAAACTGTAACGTGATGTTAATTGGAAATCTCTACTTGTTATTTTGAAAAAGTGTTAAGTTTAATAAACTTGTTATGTATTTTAATTTGGACTATTAGCTATCTTTTGAAAAATTGTAGTGTTCCATTTTGTTGTTGTATTAATTGCAGTGTTCCATTTATCAATATACCATTGTTTGAATGAAATAGTTATCAATGTATTTTTTCCATAATATTTGTATAGAAATTTGATTGTTATAAATAATTTTACATCTCCATATAAATAATAAAAGACATTACGTGCACACTAGGAGAACTACATTCTTTTAATCATTTCCCCATGCAACACAAAAGTTAAGAGGATCATATTATTTACAAACATTTATATACACTCCCTCAATTTAATCTTACATTTTCTGCCTTCTTTTACCTTCTAACAACCACCTTATCGACGTATTATTGCACCTTCTTGGGGCAATTGCTAGTTTAGAAGTTTTAGAGGTAACAAGATTTGGTGATTTTGCAACAATGTTCATAATTGAAAAAATAATGAATCTTTCTTTAGTAAATCTTGAAGTTGATAGGTGCGGCAGGGGGGGCAGGGGGTTCTTTACCCCGGATGACATTACTGAAACTACCTTTTCTTGGAGTCTTGGTATTGATACAAACAACATTGCCGAAGCCTTAGCCCTTTGGCAAGGACTGTTGATCGCCAAGAACAAGGGAATTACAAGGCTCCATGTGCTGGGAGATTCGAGGATTGTGATCCAAGCAATGGTAGAAGGAAACCTCCCTAATAATTTACATCTCAGACATATTTTATCTAAGATTCGTTGCTTAGCTCATTCTTTCCATAAAGCCTGATTTTTTCATGTGCTAAGAGCGCAAAATAAGGAGGCAAACTTAGCAGCAAATCTTGGTTCCATGCTAAGCCCTTGCTCCCTCCAAATTAATAAGAACCTCGATTTCTGCCCTCTTCCATAGGACCAGGGCTTGTTCATGGTGACGTGTTCAAAGGTTGACGCGTGGGGGATTGTCATGAGAAGGATAGGCGTCATTGTAATAATGCTTTGGGCTGGCTTAGACGCGTGGCGGTCACGTGCCATCGCGTGGGAGTCCAAGGTGATGAAAAGGATAGTTAAATGCTTGTACAAGGGGGCGTTTCGTGCAGGCGTACAGGAGGTAAGCGGTCTCGTTGATCTGCCGAGAGCTTGGGAAGGTTATGTGAGAATTAATGAAGCCTATGATTATTCCTAGTGTTATGGTTCTTTCGAGAGTGAGAAGCAGGGACATAAACACCAGGAAAATGAAAGGGAGAGACACTATTATCTGGCTGGTCTGCATGCAATTTGAGACTGTGTTTAGTGTCTCTTCCTGAACAAAGCTGCTAATGGTTGTTGATATGGCTACTTATGAGTCGATGGGATCTTCCATGCCGGCTTTGGTTGATTTTGACGTCTGGGAGGAAGTGGAGAAGCTCAAAGAAATGGTGAATGTCATTGACTCCGAAGGAGACAGAAGATTGGATAATGTGGAAGGAGACCTGGCTTTCCTAAGAAAGGAATTCAAGCACACAATCAGAAAGTCTCAATCTGCAATTCTCAAGTTTTTAGCAAATTTGGAAGTGAAAGTTGACAAACTCGAGCTCAAGGTGGTCAAATTGGAAAATGCGAGCAAATCAGGTTCTTCTTCCTACTCCTTTGGGAATTCCACATAGCTTGTGGATTTAATGAAATATTGTATATAAATATGTTTAATTAGTAATTCAAAAAGTTTCCACTATAAATTAAAGTAACATCCTAAATGTTAAAAAGAGAATATGATTTATTCATACCACTTCTTAAAAGTAAAGAGCATGTTAGTCATAGTTTTTATATCTATGAATTATGTTAATCATAAATTACTATTTTATATTATAAAACTTTTAAAAAATATATGAAGCAAACATGCAAAGTTGGTATTGAGATGTTTATAAGTGTTATTTATAATGGGAATAATTTTTATTACTCTTTATTTTTTATTCTTCTATTTCTTTAAAAAAAATAATTAGCCTTATGTGAAAAATGTATTTTTTATGACTATCCAAATTTATTGCAAATTGTAATTGTCAAACTTTTTTATTAGAATCATATTAAGTCATGGTAATTATTGTTTTTCATTTTTATTTAAAAATTAAGTTAATAATAAGTTTTATCATCTTTCCACAAAAATTATGTAGACTATAATTAATTTCATACTATTTGTTACAATACTATAGTGAATTTGGAAAGCTTCTTGGCAAGTTTTTTTAGAATAGGAACAAGATTTTAAAATAAACCAAGTATTATCGTTCTTAA
>LPNX010076705.1:95780-106819 GCA_001517045.1 Pseudotsuga menziesii
TTTATTATTTATTTTCATGTAATTACTTCATTATTATACACATTCCCATATTTATCTCATTTTTGCAATCAAGTTATTCATCCATTTTTAATCACAGTTAGTTTAATTTGAATAATTCTCAAGCTGATGAGGCTCGGTAATTGTTTCAGCGTCCACATATTCTCTCTATCGCTTTCAACAACCACCTGACTATCATGTTGTCACACCATATTTGATCCAATTTGCAGGCACACCATATTTAACAATGCTACAACAAAGCATTCCCTGCCCTTCTTTAATGTCAACCCCCAAATGTCGGTGGACGAAATATAAATCTCAAGCGGATAATGATTGATAAAATCTTGAGACGGTTATCCTCCTCTAGAAAAAGCTAGGAAAAACTACCGCTCCCAGCATTTCAATTTCTGAAAAAATCACCCACCCTCTCCAACGGTCATTTAGTCCACAAAAAGCAAGCAGCTCCATCTATTTAAGGATAGACTTTGATCGTCCATCTTATTAACCTTTTAAGTTTTCTTAATTTTCAGGCGTTGCCATTTTCCTTAGATCATGCGTCTGCTGTATTTTATTTGTTTTCATATTACTCTGTTCTTTTCAGTTTCTTTTTTGTATTGGTATTAGTCCCTACTCTGTTCTTTCATTTTCTTTCTTGTATTGGTATTAGTCCCTTTAGATCTCTTCCTTTTGCTTGTTTAACTCTGGTTGGATTGTATTGTATATTTCTCTGGTTTTTTTCGGTGCACCGCGGTTTTCTTTTTTCACTTTCAATCTTCTTGCTTTCATATCCATGATCATCCCATGGCTCCACCAAAAGACCAATGGCAGCTTGGAGTGCATTCAATTGAGGCGATGGAAACTGAAGCTCAATCCGTCTCTAAAGTGATGAAATAATTTTCCAGGTAATATTCTGAGTTGTTTTTGTCATCCGAAAGGAAAAATTAATTTAATTTTGGCACCTCTTAAAATGCCTTTATGTCTTTTGATATTAATTTTAAATACAGCCATATGTCTAACACATTTCATGGCTATCATTCAGGATTAGGTGAAGCTAGTTTTAAATTTAAATACCTGTCTGTTTGTTTTGAATTAGGGGACGTTAGTTTAAAATTTAAAAATCTATGGCACTGTTTGTTTTGATGATGTTCACTATTATGTCTCTGACTCCTATTTATGCATTTCGTTAAATGGTTACAAGCATTATGTCAACGGTTTTAAGTAACCTTGATTATTATTTTTCAGGGCATCGATTTAATTATATTTGATTCGCTCTTCTAAATAGCTAGCTGCTGGTAGAATCGGATTTATTAATTATCTTAATAATCTTAGATGTTTTTCGCCCGGACAGTTATTCTTGTGCAAGATGCTATGCCATGGACATAAAGGGCATCTTAGGAAGGTCCAATACTTTTTATTCGGGTACGTCTTCGTCTTCTCCTATCATATTTAAAATTAAAAAGATTTTGCTACATATTTGATACTACTTTATTTTTCTTCGTAAAGAAACTCCAATACGATTCTATTAAATGATTGTTTATTAAATATGATACTAAACAAGTTTGCCAGTTTCATTATATAGGGTTGCCAGGTGCAGCATGTTTATTTAATTAGGGGTTTTCCATACTAATCCAGTTTTAAGTGATCATTCCCGCTTTCAGATTTAAATAGAATTCATTGATTTTCTTTTTACTAAACTGTGGAAAACAATCTAATTCTACCCCACAAAACCATGTCACCTACCGATTCCTGGAGTTTGAAAGCGTGGCCTGTAACTCCCATAACTATCGAACGCAGAAGTGTATTAGGTAGAGCAATCTTCAATGTATTTCTTAAATTACTTTAAAATATAGCTTTGCAGATTGATACATGAATAGCAACACATTTGTTTGTTCTTTGCATCAAAAACAACTATCCTCTCCTCAGTGTGCAGGTTTTTTTTTTCACAAGGAATATATATATATATATATAATGTAGTTACATTTCACATGATCTCCAAAAACCTGTTGTTTGAGCTCCAAATTGTTCCGGATCTGTTCATAAACCAACTATTACAGTGATAAAAAAACACAACTATTAACAACAGCTCTATAAAGCTAAATGTCTTGTTCATTCTGTTTTGTACTGTTTGTTATATATTGTTTATTTCTGATCTGTTTTGACCCGTTTGGGGTTTGAATAGCGGACTGAAGATGTAAAGGTTAGAATATCAAGGAACTATTTTCTTCGACTAAAAAAAAGGTTAGAATATCAAGGAACTGTTTTCTTCGACTGAAAAAAAAAATCTGAATGTCTTATAGCGACGCTCTCCACTATTCACAAAACTTAACAAAACTTAAATATGGTTTCAAAGAGAGAGAACATCAATGGGGTCTATAAAATCTCAAAAAAGAAAAGTAGAATGAGAATAGCTGAAGTTTGAACCCTCATTATATTATGTAATTTGTCATTCACCCATTTCCTTGCTTAAACCAGATTTTGACAGTGAATCAGCTTCACCATTCCTTTCTCTGTAAATATGCCTAAAGATGATTGTTTCCAACATACCTTGCAGATCTTTTACCTCTTCCAACAATGGATCAAGGAAGGAAAATATTGTGGCATTGCTTCCCATCCTTCATCTGGGCAGCGTTTCTTACAACTGTTGGTTAAACAATTACCTACAATAAAGTATTTTAGCACTTGGTTAAACATTTACCTATAATAAACTATTTTAGCAATAAAAAAATGAAATTGAAAGCATCTTCATTCACTCTGTAACTTCCTTTGCAATTATGTTATGTATCTTTATAATCTAACCCATTCAAGGGCGTTTCTTAAAAATGTACCAATAAAGAATCTAATAGGGGGTTGAAGATGGATCAATGGAAATTGAAGCTCAATCCGTCCCTGAAGTGATCAAAAATTTTCCGAGGTAATATTCTAAGTTTTCTGTCATTCAAAGGGAAAATTTAATTTAGTTTTTGGCACCTCTTAAAATGCCTTTATGTCTTTTGATATTAGTTTTAAATACAGCCATTTTTTCAGATGGCTATCATGCAGGATTAGGTGAAGCTAGTTTAAAATTTAAATACATGTGCCACTATTTGTTTTAATGATGTTCAATATTATGCCTGTGACTGATTATAAATTTCTTTAAATCGTTGCATACATTATGTCCATAGTTTTGGGTAACCTTGATTCTAAATAGGTAGTTTGCCATTTGGGTAACATCAATTTAATTTTTTGATTCATGGTTCTAAATAGGTAGTTTTTGGTGGAAATGGATTCATTAATTATCATAATAATAATCTTAGGCCAGTTATTTTTGTACAAGATGCCATGGGATGGACATAAAGGGCATGTTAGGAAGATCCAATATTTTTTTTTTTAATTTCAATCAGTCTTTCTCTTCCCTATCATATTTAAAATTAAAAAGATTTTGCTGCATATTTCATACCTGTTTATTTTGTGTAAAGAAACTCCAATATGATTCCCAACACATTAAATGAACGTTATTAAATTTGATGCTCAATAAGTTTGATCAGTTTTATTATATAGGGTTGCTACGAACAGAAATAATTTAGTGAGGAGCAATTAAGTTAAATTACAGTACATAATGTTGGTAATTAAGGGTTTTCCATAGTACATACTAATCCAGTTTTAAGTAGAATACTAGTCCAGTTTAAACTAGGGGTTTTCCCACTTTCAGATTTAAATAGAATTCATATATATCTTTTTACTAAATTGTGGAAAACAATTTAATTCTATCTCACAAAACCATGTCACCGACCAATTCCTGGAGTTTGAAAGCGCTACCCGTGGCTGTCACCAACCAATTCCTGGAGTTTGAAAGTGTGTTAGGTAAAGATATATTTAAATTTTTATAATACATCACTCTAGAAAATTAATTATTTGGTAAAGATATATTTAAATTTTTATAATACATCACTCTAGAAAATTAATTATCAAAATAATATACGGGAGAAGATCGTGTTCATAATATTAGTTAGTAGTAATATTTAAAATACCCATACTATATAGTTTAGAGAATTAATTATTAAAATAATATCCGAAATAGGAGAAAATCATGTTCACATAATATTAGTTAGGGAAAAATATTCAAATTAGTCATAATACATAGTCTAACATAATTAATTATTAAAATAATATACATTATATAATACCGAAGGATAATGGGATTATTATTAGTTTTCTTCATCTTTAGTCCTTTGGATTAGTTCGCAATCATCTTTTTTTATTACTTGAATTGTTTGAAGAAAGCTTTGGTGGCTTTAGTTTTGGGTAGCTTATTGAGATTACTGAAATTAAAAGCTTTTTTAAACTTTTAGATATAGGTATTGTTAAAATATTAAAAATTTAAAATTAGTAAAATCAAAGAAATTAGAAACTGTTTTAAACTTTTAGAAATGGACAAATAAACATATTTTAAAATATTAAAAAATTAAGAATTTTTTTTTCACTTTTAGAGATGGACAAATAAACATATTTTAAAATTAATTAAGATATTGCCACTGCGTTTAAGCAACGAGATTTGTGCTTAAAGGCGGACCCCACATGACGGTTGGTTGGTTCATTCTTGGGTTAGATATAGCCAAGAGCATTTGAGAGCCTTGGGATGTCAATGGGTTCATTCTTGGGATGTCAATGGGCTCGAGGTGAGTACCAAAATTTATTGAACCTGTTGACCAAAATTTACCGAGTACCAAATCTTCGGTTATTTACCAAATCTTTAGTTATTTACAAAATCTTCGGTTATTTACCAAATCTTTAGTTATTTACAAAATCTACGATTATTTACCAAACTTTACTCAGTACCAAATCTTCAGTTATTTACCAAAATTTAAGGAGTTCCAAACCTTCAGTTATTTACCAAAATTTAAGGGGTACCAAACCTTCAGTTATTTACCGAGTTCCACATCTTCAGTAAATTTACTGATTACCCAGTCTTAAATTTTGTCTAAGTATAGTATCACTGTGGGATGTCTATTGTTTATATCATTCTCTTCTCTTGATTTCTTGGGTTGTTTGTAGACAACTTCGATTATTCATGAAGGCCTTAGTTCATTTTGATATTCTAACATTTTCATAAATTTACTTGAATTACTTTAAAATAGCTTCAATGATAATACATGAGGGCTTTAGGTCATACCTATCTTCAATGTATTTCTTAAATTACTTTGATATAGCTTTGGTGATTGACACATGAAGGAAAATACATTTGTGTGTTCTCTGCATCAAAAACAATTATGCTCTGCAGGATTCATTTTTTTCGCATAAAAAGATCATTATATATATGTATATATATATATGAAGTTACATTTCACATGATCTCAAGTAACCTGCTGTTTCAGTTCCAAACTGGTCATAAACCAACTATTACAGGGATAAAAAAAACACAACTATTAACAGCAATTGTATAAAGCTTTGCTTCTGAAAGGCTGATCATAAATGTTTTATAGCGATGCTCCACTATTCACAAAACTTCAACAAAAATACTCTGTAGCTTGAACCCTCATTGTATTCTGTAATTTGTCATTCACCCATTTCCTTGCTTAAACCAGATTTTGACAGTGAATCAACTTCACCAATCATTTATCTGTAAATATGCCTGAACGTGATTGTTTCCAACTTACCTTGCAGATATTTTACCTCTTCCAGCAATGGACCAAGAAAAATATTGTGGCATTGCTTCTAGGCAGGGTTCCTTACATCTGTTGGTTAAACAATTACCTATAATAAAACATTTTAGCAATAAAAAAATGAAATTGAAGCATATTCATTTACTCTGTAACTCCCTTTGCAATTATGTTGTGAATCTTTATAATCTAACCCAATCCACACATTATTATTAGCCATTAATTTAAGATTATATCAGGGGTGTTTCTTAAAAATGTACCAATGAAAAAACATGACTAGGTTTAGTCTCCATCAAGTCATGGGCACGTCATGTCGTGGTCCTGTGTTCAAATCTAATAGGGATTGAGGATAGAAGCTACTTGTGGGGGCTTTCACTATCCGAAAGGGTGTCTAGGCTTTATTAAATTATTTCCGATTCCTTTTATTTGGTAGACTCAAGATAGTATTATTAGTCTTTGTAGGATTCCCTACTTTGTATTTTAGAGGGCATTCATTATACAGCTTTCTAATGTAGGAATTTCTTGGGTTGTCCTACCTAGCATATCAGTCCTTTAACTATACGTGTTGCAGAGCTCAGATACAGGACACAGGATACAGTAAGAGCTATTACTTCTTATATTCTTGGATACGTTAGATAGAGAGCCTGGATACGAGAAGAGAAACAAAGATTCTTTACATCTAAGCTTGATACTGGAGAAACTAGAGAATACCACCACCAGATACTTTTATTCCATAGAAACCCTATACAACTTGAGCTTGATGTTGGAGACTGATTCTCTTTGCAATAGGACGAGCTGAGTACAAGCACGAACAAAGTAACAACCATACGACGAATAGGCAAATACCATACAAATAGATTTATCAGATACTGTTTCTAGAGAGTTTGTCTTGGATATTTGTGAGACCGGTTCTTACTCTTATATACTGTCTACAACTACTTGGATAAGATTTGCAAGTTACTTACCAATTCATTCAGATTCGAGTATAGGTTCAGTCAGCATAGCAACAAGTGGAGGAGTTGTTCAAGTGGAGATCAAGTGAGCTAGTGGAGTTGACGTACCTATTCATTTTTTAAACAGCTATCGTTCATTATTCAACTAGCTCTCATCTCATGTTGTTTCTCATGTTGTTTATAAAGGGATACCCATGTTCTGTTTCAAGGGATTGAACCTCGGGTGGGCTAACCGGTCAGGGTTTCAACTTAGTACTAAAATCAGAAACTATTCTTCATGCTTAGCTCCATATATGAGATTTATTCTTAGATCAATCAAGACCTAGTTCATTATTCAACTAGCTCTCATCTCATGTTGTTTATAAAGGGATACCCATGTTCTGTTTCAAGGGATTGAACCTCGGGTGGGCTAACCGGTCAGGGTTTCAACTTAGTACTAAAATCAGAAACTATTCTTCATGCTTAGCTCCAGATATGAGATTTATTCTTAGATCAATCAAGACCTAGTTCGTGAGCTTGGATCAAGGAAGCAAGTTGGGACAGCTATTACTATTCATCAAGTCAGTCAGGAAGTNCAAGTCAGTCAAGAAGTTGGGACTTCTCCTATTGCTATTTATCATTGACTATTTACTAGCGAGATCTTCACTATGAACTCATCATTGACTACTTACCAGCAAGATCTTGACCATGAACTACCAAGATTATTACTATTCAAATTTGCAATAAAAGGCTATCGGGTGCATCGTTTAATAACATCACTTACATATTTTGTCTCTTGAAAGTAAGTATTAGGCTATATACTATGCATGTTGCAACCATCTCATTACTACCTTATAACTTTTATTAGGCTTTGGTATCTTTTTGGTTTGCTTGTAGTATAGAGAGGAGTAAGTATTAGGCTATATACTACGCATGTTGCAACCATCTCATTACTACCTTATAACTTTTATTAGGCTTTGGTATCTTTTTGGTTTGCTTGTAGTATAGAGAGGTAGAAGTATTTATAGTAAGAAAGATAATAAGTTAGTCTTTTTAGTATTCTATAGTTTTGATTAAGGATTTAAGATTACGAGGGTTAGGAAGTAATAACTAGTTAGTCTTTATTATATAAGTTAGTTAGTTAAATATATTTAGTATAAGGAGGAATAACTATACTTATATTGCTTTTAAGTTAGCTTAATATATCCTTATGTTTATTTATATTAGTCTCTTAGTTAAAGGAACACTTAATCTGTTTATTAGAGGAGAAACATGAACACCTACTTGATAGAGTTGTCATTATCTTTTTCTCCTTCTACCTTATATAGTAGAAGGCTCTTTGATATGAAGGATGATTCTTTGTGTTAGACTATATTTTATTACTTGGTATTTCTTCTTCCTTAGGAGAAGGGAATAAATAAAGAATTAGTATATGATAGAAAGTCTTAGGAATAGGAAAGATAAAGTACACAGAGGAACTATAAGGGTTATGCCTTTTTATATAGATACGAGAAACTCAAAAAAAAACTCCTATAGATAGTATGCCCCTTTAGAATAGAAAGTATTAAAAGAAGTAGTAAGTATAAGTAGAATGAGTAGGTGTTAAAATTATTAGAGTATGAAGGATTTCTAATAGGGTATCTCCATAGTAACACCAAAGAACTGCCGATATTTTCCGCCCGCCCAGATCTGTCCTGTACGTCAGTAAAGAAAGACACAAACTTATTGGAGCCTATCTATGACACTAACAATGTATAGGTAGAAACACAACCTAAGGATGTACTAGACTTTGGTGGTCAAGACCTCACTATTCTCAAATTGGAATTGGAGGGTCTGATAAGTGGGTCTGTATGGCAAGGGCGGTATGGGAGTTCGGTATTCCTACTAAGTACATGTGTGGTTATCCATATCCCCTCTCCTTTTAGTCGAGTAGCTCCACCCCTTTTATACAGGAAAGAAAACAGTAGAAAAACCAAGAAGGCATAATTATGGGAACGAAGGGATCCACATGGTTTGGTAAGACAATTGGAGGTTCCTAGTTTAGTGGTGAGGGTATGCCAAAAGAAGGGTTAGAAGCATTGCAGTAGAGGGGTGTGTGTAAGGAAAACTCTGATGGGACATCAAATGGAAAGTTTACTAGAGAGGTGCAACCCAATGAAGTGAAAATGGAAGGAAACTCCTAGAGATAGTCTGCCCCTTTAGAATAGAAAGTATTAAAAGTAGTAAGTATAAGTAGAATGAGTAGGTGTTAAAATTATTAGAGTATGAAGGATTTCTAATAGGGTATCTCCATAGTAACACCAAAGAACTGTGCTTTCAAACGAAGGTCGCCACTTGAAAGCAAAGTATCTTCATATTGCATCTGCATCGAATTGCCTCTCTTTAACATGCACACAAAAACTTTAAGGTACATACGACAACACTCCCAAGGCATAGTAAATAACACTAAAAGCATAATATTAAACGTTGTCAGGCACAGAGGTCTATAACTAAGAGAGATCAAGATTTCGTAGCTTCTTGCATTTTACCACAACCCGCTAAACTCCAAGGTCTGTGATCCCACCCACCACTCAAAATTCAAAGTATGTAATTTGTTGCAACCTACAGCTCTGCATCTAAAGACCTGTGTCGGGATTTACTTTCATTTCACTAATTTTAAAGGTTGCAACTTTTGAGAATGTGCTATGTCTTTTGCATTGTAATTAGTGATTTTAATTGGAAAATTTGATTTTGAAAGGTCTGTGATCCTACCCACCACTCGAGATTCAAAGTATGTAATTTGTTGCAGCCTACAGCTCTGCATCTAAAGACCTGTGTCAGGATTTACTTTCATTTCACTAATTTTAAAGGTTGCAACTTTTGAGAATGTGCTATGTCTTTTGCATTGTAATTAGTGATTTTAATTGGAAAATTTGATTTTGACAAAAGATTGAAAACTTCTAGCCAAGTAAGGCCCAAGGCCCAACTTTTGAATGGTTTGAACTTTGAAGATAACTTTGGTGATAGATGAGGGCTTCAGCTCTTAGCTCAGGGCTTTAGTGATAATTTAATTGGAAGTTGAATCTTTGGGAAGTATTTGCCTCACACCCATATCTATTTGCAAAGGTTCCCTGATATAGATGAGTGTAGTTGGGTTTCACCAAATCATCGAGGAAATGATACGAGGGGCCAACTCAATTGTTTATGTGTTAGAACAATTAATCAATATCATAGATTTTTGTATTTGCCTCACACCCATATCTATTTGCAAAGGTTCCCTGATATAGATGAGTGTAGTTGGGTTTCACCAAATCATCGAGGAAATGATATGAGGGGCCAACTCAATTGTTTATATGTTAGAACAATTAATCAACATCATAGATTTTTGTATCCTAAGCATAGGCACTGATCAACCTATTAAAAATCACAGGATTCAAATTCGATGCATTTGAACCTTCTATCAAATCATTTATTAATCTCGTTGNGGGGCCAACTTAATTGTTTATATGTTAGAACAATTAATCAACACCATAGATTTTTGTATCCTAAGCATAGGCACTGATCAACCTATTAAAAATCACAGGATTCAAATTCGATGCATTTGAACCTTCTATCAAATCATTTATTAATCTCGTTGCAGGTTTTTGAATGAACAATGTAAATCCATAGAAAGGGTGATTGCATTGAAACTATTCTAGATTACAAGTAGAAACTTCACTTTCTAAGCATCACACATTAAGCCCACGCCCAAGAGCACAATGAGAGTTTCCCTCAGTAGTCGAGCAACTCCCAAATGACCATGGCTCCCAAGCCAAACCCTATTAGATTTTGAACCATTTATGGGTCTCAACATGAGCAAACTATCATGTATGGCAAGAAATTTCAATAGGTTTGTCACTGCTATACTCTTTAAAAATTGTTAGATGTAACATGCTCTTAGAAAAACCTATTCTAAACTTGCATATCTAATTGAAAAGGTCGAGGGAAATAATCTGACATTTCCAAAACTCTCTTGGAAGTTATAGCTGCAATCGATTTTCTTATCATTTTTGGTAAATTTTGCAAAATATCTTAATTTAAAAATGCAATTTAAACTTGGCATTTGGTTGCCACAACCAACCATGTTCCGGAAGAGGATGAAATTGTATGATCAATGCTTGATCTTTGTTCAAGTAATGGGACCAATAGACCAAACTGCTACTCTCTATGATATGAGAGGTCACTTTTCTAACCATATCTTCCTCCATGAACATGAAGACATCTTATGAATTCAGCATATGCCAAACTTTATTGTCTTGCATATTTTTCTTCATCAACTCTAGGATGTTACCCTTTCTAAAGGTCCCAATAAGAAGATAGTCATCACGAAATCAAATCTTTGTGTCAATTAGTAAATCCATAGAAAGGGTGATTGCATTGAAACTATTCTAGATTACAAGTAGAAACTTCACTTTCTAAGCATCACACATTAAGCCCACGCCCAAGAGCACAATGA
>LPNX010076735.1:8766-135924 GCA_001517045.1 Pseudotsuga menziesii
GCTAGAAACGTGCTACGGCGTCGTAGCTCCGCCCTGTCCTTTTTCCGCTAAAATTCTCTCTTTCCGCCAAAAATAGCAGCTTCTTCTGTAGCTGTGGGATCCTGCTCCAACACAAACCCTCTCAGTCGGATCCTTCTTTAAAAAATAACAAAGCATCCAAGCCAAAAGGAAAGAAGACTCAGCATCATTGCATTTTTTGTGGGAAAGATAATCATGATGAATCTAAGTGTTTCAAGAAGATGACAGCCTTGGAAGCAACAATGAAGAAGCACCACATCAACCTAGATTCATCTTTAGAATATATCTCTCATGGACGTGCACTTTGTGCTTCTAGCTACTCTGATATTGCATCTTCTTCTTCTACTTCAATTGAATGGCTCATTGATTCTGGAGCATCTTATCATATGGATAAGGATCAAGCCATCTTTTCTACTATGCATGAATGTAACACCAAGCAAATATTTGTTGGTGATGATAGATCTCCAAGTGTTGTAGGATCTGGAAGATGGCTTGATGAATTAGAAGAGATGTTAAATTTGATGAAAATCTCTTTTCCTGTGAGCCTAACTTGGCGGGTGTGCCATCTTTGGCCTGCGAGCCTGATTCAGTGATTGTGCCTTCTTCTTCTTCTTCTTCCAACTTCCTTGACAGGTTTCCAACTCCAGTTTCTGATGATGACAGTGAGGATGAAAATCCACCTCCGCCTTCTCATGTTCCTCCAATTGCACCAGCACCAATGCTTCCTCAATGGGTCCGTTCAACATGTGAAGCAGCCGGTGATCTTGCCGGTGATCCTAGAGATCAACGTCGAACATGTTCTTAGTTTCAGCAAGCCTCTTCTCTTTTGGCTCAAGTTTTCGAGAATCATGATCCATAAACTTTTGCAAAAGCTTTAAGAAATACAGATTGGGATGCAACTATGGATGAAGAATATCGTTTCTTAATGGCGAACAATACTTGGGATCTTGTTCCTCTTCCAAAAGGAAGAAAACTTGTCAGATGTAAATGGGTCTACAGAACTAAGTATGCATCAGATGGAAGTGTTGAAAAACTTAAGGAAAGGTTAGTTTCCAAAGGTTTTTCCCAAGTTGAAAGGATTGACTACAATGAAACCTTTGCTCCTGTCACAAAAATGAATTCCATCTGCCTTGTTCTTTCCCTTGCAGCCTTACATAACTGGGAATTCCATCAAATGGATGTCAAGTCTGCGTTTTTACATGGTGATTTACAAGAGGAAATTTACATGGAACAACCTCCTGGATATGTTCAGGATAACTCTAGCCTTGTCTGTCTCCTTAATAAATCCTTATATGGCCTTAAGCAAGCTCCTAGAGCTTGGTATGCCAAAATGGATATATTTCTCCTTGACATTGGTTTTTCTAGATGCCACTCTGACCCCAATGTCTATACCAAGAAAGTAGGAAACCATCTCATCATACTTGTTCTTTATATTGATGATCTTATCCTTACTAGTAGTGACCCTAAACTTATAAGCCATGTGAAATCCAGTCTTAAGCAAAATTTTGAAATGTCAAACTTAGGACATTTGCATTATTTTCTTGGTCTCCAAGTCTTCAAAACCAAAGAATGAATCTTTATTTCCCAGTCTAAGTATGCTTGTGACCTACTTCGTCACTTCCACATGGAATATTGTAAACCAGCCCCTTCTCCCTTCCAGTCTGGAGTCAAACTTTCTGCCACGTTTACTTCCCCTAAAGTAGATGCCACCTTGTATCGTCAACTTGTTGGTAGTCTTTTATACTTGACTCATTCCCGTCTTGACCTTTCCTTTGTCGTTGGTCGTGTTGCCCGTTATATGCAAACTCCTCATGAAAGTCATTGGAAAGAAGCAAAAATAATACTTCGATATATTCAAGGTACAATTTAGTTTGGGATTCATTACAGTACAAGGGGGACACCTTTGTTGGTTGGTTTCACTGATTCAGATTGGGCTGGCGATCCTGATGATCGAAATTCTACTGCAGGTTATGTTTTCAGTTTGGGATCTAGACATGTCACTTGGGCTTGTAAGAAACAACAAGCTCTTGCTCTTTCTTTAGCAGAAGCAGAATATCGAGCCACAGTTAATGCCAGTCAGGAAGCTTTATGGCTTCGACAGATCCTTTCAGAGTTTGGATTCAAGCAGCAGCAGCCTACTCCACTTTGGTGTGACAATCAAAGTGCCATCAAACTTGACAAAGATCCAGTTCTACATCAACGCAGCAAACACATTGAGCTACACATGCACTTCATTAGAAATCTTGTTCTTGAGCGTGTTCTTGAAATGCTCTATTTCCCTACAGATGATCAAGTTGTAGACATCTTCACCAAGTCTCTTACAGAAGCGAATTTTTCTAAACTTTGATCTATGTTAGGAGTTTAGGAGTGTGTCCTTAAGTCGGGATAGGATCTAATGCCTCCTTCCTTCTCCTAATAGTGTCACTTTTGTAAATCCTTCAATCCTATCGCAAGTTGTTCTTAAGGGGGGATGTTAGGATATTTAGACACTTAGGAGTTAGTTAAGATCAACTTATGTAATATATCCGTTAGGTAAAGTGTGTTTGTTTAGTATGCATTAGTATGCATTTGTAAATATTCTAATTCGACGGTCACAATATGTTCTAGACATAAAGTGATCCGATGGTTCAACTTCTCTTAGATCATACCTACCATTGATCCATGGCTTGACACCCGATTGGTCCATGATCTCTATTTAAAGAGCATGGAGGGTCCTTGGCTAGTTGATCGATTATGAGAAGCTCATATGTAACTTTCTTTCTTTTGCATAATAAATTGCTCTAAGTAGTTATTTGGCTGGAGTCGTGGACTGTTTCCCTCTTGAGGGTTTTAGACACATGACAAACATTCGTGTGTTGATCTGTGATATATTTATGTGAAGCGGTTGCTCAAGGTGTTCAGTCTTTTGGGAGTACTCTATGTACCCGAACAAGAATTCATGAGGGTTTTTGGCTTTATTGATCAAAGAATTCGGGTATCCTTCTGACAATACAATACACTTAAATTTTGAATTATGGTTGAATATGCTGAAAACTATGTACATGTATTGTTGTACTAGATGGAAGGCATTTTTCAAGAAAACACTGTTGTGAATATTTTCTGAGCAAAAAAGTTCAATGGTTGCAGTGTTGGATATGAAATTTTCCTAAAAGAAAGGAACTTATAATTCTGACAAGATAACATGAAAAATTGTTTTGTAGTTTAAGAAATGAAAGAATATGATATCCACCAACAATTTTCCCTAAATGCTAGAAAAATTATTTTAGAACATTAACGGTACAATTTTAATTCATATGGAAAATGTAAGTTGTTTGACATCACAACTTGAGGAAATCCAAAGACACCCTAATACAAGGTAATCTAAACTGACAAAGACATTAATAAGAAATGGAAATCAGCAAATAGTTTCTAAGTATTTCCTATACATTCTCATCAACTGAACAAGAAAGACATCTTGCATATCATATGTGTCTATATGCCTTAATAGCATTAGCAGAACGCCTTCCTTGAAAGATGGTGGCCACTAGCAAATTAACTGATCTACACTTGGAGAACAAGGTTTGTTTCACACATACAGAATGTTGTGTCTTCATTTGACACTATTCACTACTGTCACAAAATTGATTTTCATTAACTTACTATTGCCTATGAATTTGAATTGGGGTATATACTGCAATTCTATAGGTGCCTGAAAAAAGAAAAGAGGACACTTTGCATTTATCCCATGCACTTAATATTCCTCTAAATAATCACAAGTCTTATATATTTGGTCAGGATTCCTCCATATGCCTTTTTTTCAATTCAGTAAAAGGTGTTCTCCTAAATCAAAGTCCCCAAGGTTTCAAAACCTCCGATGGTCCAAATCTATTATTTCTACAATAGATTGACCGCTGGCATAAATTAACAGTTTTAGCTACTACACTGACAACATCTCTTATTCAGTAGTAAAAGTGTACTAGATTATAGCAATCATACCATTGTACATGGCTCGAAGTAATAACTACGAGGTGCTTGCTCCATCTAGATGAATGTGGTGCATCTACGGATTTATTATCATGAAGCTTATGATAGCCTAGCCTTATATATTAATTGACATGGAAAGCACCACTAGGTATAAACACTATGCTCTCTAGTCCATTAAGCGAGTCTAATTTTGGGATAGATTAGTTCCCATAAGAAAATATAGATTACTATGACAAGTAAGTGTAATATACTTAGTCTTAATCGTAATACCAATAGGGTTAGCCAAACTAAAACAATATAATTATTGGCATAACATGGACGCAGTTATTAGAATGCAAGACTTCTTAGCAGCACACTCTGGGTTATATCAAGGTCCTAACACATCTAGAGCACTAGGATTTAATAAAGGAAAGGTAGTTTACTAATGTTAAGTAATTAAAGTTTGTCTAGTATGTAATACTGCATACGAACCTGGTGTTTAATTATCAGAATCCTTTATTTATTTATATTATACTCTAATACGTTGCACCTAGCTTAACATAGTATAATGGACATCATCCATATATGAGGTACTAGCAGTAACATCAAACCACGAATTCAATAAAGAGTTAAGTTACATAGTTATATCCATTAAGCCGACTAGCTCGAGAAATTACATCATGGACTACATTTGTTCTATGTAACCTAGTTATATTTCATGGAATGCATATGACTTTGACATCCTATAATGAATTAATAATCATATAGATTTATGAGCAGAATTTCAACGTCACCTTATTTACCCTAAGGTATAAAACCCTTACAATTATAAGTATCTCCACATTGTTGAGGAGCTCCATCAATCTCGATCGTCGCCCATTTCGATCTAATTCCAACACTTCCACCACAGAGATTATATCCTATTATCCGCCACCCATTACTCCTTCCCAAGGATACAGCTTCGAGAAAGGTAATATGATAGTGGTTAATTGGAATATACACTCGGACTTGTGAGCTCTCCTAGACTTTCACAAATAGGCTACGTGAATTACATGGTATGGAGCTATACATTGATTTACTGCTAATACATGCCACATGGGTTATTGATAAGTTCCTAACCCTCATATAAATTAAAAATATTTTCTACTACACTGACAACATCTATTTTTCAACAGTAAAATTGTACTAGATTAGATTGAATAATTAATTATCTCTTTCTCTTCTTTTAGCAGAGTTGTGAATGGAGTTGCTTTCGCACTCCCATTGTGTTTTCACAATGGTTTTTTTTAAAAGTCCCATTGACCAACTTTCTATTCACTTGGTTTAGCTCCCCTAATAACATAAGTGTTCCTTGTTCACTATCTATATTCGTCACTTCAACTTTATAGAGAGGGAACACATGCTACACATAAAATTTCAAAATTTGCATCCCAGCAATCCTGCCAACTTGTTTCCTTCCATAGGATGTTGAGATGGACAAACAATTAAGCTAAAAAAATATTTTTTTTTTAAATTTTATATAAGATTATTAAAAATATAACAAAAATATTCTGATGACTTGTTTGAAATTGCACAGTTTTAATGCTTTGTGCATAACACCCTCAATAGGCCTAATATAGATGAGCACAGCTCTAAAGTATGATAATGATGATGAGTTTCGAAACTACTCCTAAGAGATGAGAGAACTTCTCTTAATAATCCTAATATCAAAGAATTATGTACATCGGATGTGTGAAGTTGAATTATATAATTAACCTTGGATCTATTAAGTATAGAAAAGAATCAAAAACTCTAAGCTATGTATTTTTTTCATTTTATTTATTTATGTTACACATAAACACTGAAACATCTCCCCTGCCTTAGTTGTAGATCACCTTGCTTCTATTGGTAGCACAAATACAAATATAACTTTGAATCAAAACTTTAAGATGTGGCTTTTATTTTTCATTTCATTTTATTTATGTTACACAAAAACACCCAAACATCTCCCCTACCGCAGTTGTAGAGAACCTTGCTTCTGTTGGTGTCACAAATACATATACAACATTACTTATTTGTGTAGTGAGCAGAGTTATTAGTTGTACCAATTACTCATGCAAGTAATCTCTTGAATTGGCTAGAGGGAGAAACTGCTTTCAGTAGAAGGTTAATTCCATATGAAAAGGACCTTCCAGGACTTTATGTGGTTCGTAATTCATAAGCCGTTTGATAGTGAAAAAAAATTGCATTATTTGGTTCATCTGCCATTAGGTCTTCCAAAGCAAATATAAAAACAAAGCCAATAAATTGCAGATGAACCACTAAAAATTTTAACGAATATGAAATATGATCGAGAATCCCATCTTATTAGTGTATATGAAACCTAAAATATGAAAAGTAGATCCTTTGATAAAGAACATGATATGCATATCACCCTGGATTCAAATAGTTAAAAAATATTAACAAGTATAAGCCACCTCTGTAATATGTTCAATAGTATGGCTTAGAAAAGGCATTAAACTTGACTTTGTGTACAAATCTGTAGGAGTGATTAGAAGCTAATACAACAATAGAAGAAATATAAATTAGAGGCTTTACTCGAAAGCTTTTCAGAATAATAAGGAATTTGTTGTTTTATGAATTATGACTAACATTTGCAGTTTTGGGTCTTTTATGCATAACTTACATTCCTCTTGAAGCAACTCCAAGTGTCCAGAATAGGTTTTAAGCTCCTCAATATGATGTTTGCGCCATTTTTGTTGCAATCCTTTGGCTTCGGCCTCATGTAACCCAGAAAAATCCCTAAAAGAACGCACACTCTCCAACTCTTTCATTCTCCTGGACAAGCTCAAACAAAGGAAGATCCAATTCATATCTCACTCCCAAGGGAGTGAACTTGGGAAGCAAAAACAACATGCTTAAACAAGCTATCAATAAAACCCTCTATCTTAGCATTAGTATCATCGAGCATGTTCTATACATTATTCTTGGCCTTACAAACTAGAGCCTTGACCTCAGTCTGTATGAGAATAAACTCTTCATCATGGTTGCAAGAAACCCTAGATGGAGTTTTGTATGTTGTTTCTCCATCATTATCTTCTTCCTCTTCCTTTTGATGATCTTCTTCTTCTTCTTCAAGTGTATCATTGGTAACTTCCCCATTGTGGCCCTATATGTCATGAGAATGGATCCTCAGTTATTCGTTCATGTGTATAGATTCAGTTCTACTTTCATGGATGCCCTCATTAACATCACCATTGTGGGCCTTCTTGGCATAAGAATGACTCCTTAGTTATATGTTATGTTCCATTTCAATGACTTGGGAAACTTCATTTCTTCTATCATGGCGACCCCAAATGTGCTTCCAGACCTTATACAGGTATGCCTCGTGTGTGATCCTGTAGGGGAAAAGCTCCTCTATTATTTTTGCTTTCTTGAGCTCAAACTCAATAGTCCAAAATATGGATCTCATACGCCTCATATTTTCATAGATCTGGCCATGGGATTCATTTTTAAGGGTTTCTTTGGCTTGCTCATACAACTTGGCCATATTAACTTGGACTCATGTAGAAGACGTCAGGACTACATTGGCCAAGTTAATGTCATCCTTCATAGATCATTTCTTGGCCGTATCCTTAGCAGGCTTTCCTGACTTCTTCAGTCCATTCGATCAGCAGGTCTCGTCACCGAGGAGCGAGATAAGTGAGGGATATTTCGGATATGTCAGGGCCAACAATTCTTCAATATCACTCTGCAATTTTCTTCCACTAGCTCCCACTTTTCTGCGATATAATAATTTAAAAAGCATTTTATTAAAAAAACACATAAGATATTGAATAGTTCAAAATTTCATGCTAAAGTTTGTAATATCTAATAAGAGCATAGGAAATGTTGTAATGGATTTTAAGGCAAAATTATTTTAGCAACAAGACTATGATGTTGATTAATGTAAGATATTTATTGGGTAAGATTGTGATACTAATTAGTGTAGTTTAGACACACATCAAATTTTGAGGTGTAATTTTTTTTATCATTTAAGATGGATCTAGATTAATTATGGAAATATGGATTTATACATACACACACACATATATATCTTTCATTATTATTAAGGTATTTATATTTATTCGTAACAATATTTCTATGTCAATGTATCATATCTATAGTATTTTTGTTTATGTGTATAATTGGTATCTCTTTTCTTTATCTCTATATATTATTTATATTAGGTGTGAATGTCTCTCTATCTCTCTCTCTCTCACACACACACACGCACAAACATACTCATATAGAGAGAGACATTTGATCTTACGTTTTGACATATTGTTGGCTAGCATATACTTTTAGTATTAGATTTTTTTTTAACAAGAACAAATAACATTTTCATTGATATATAAAAGATTGTGCCAAACTAGTCAACAATCATACAATATTTGTTGAATGATTAAAAGAGAAACTAGTAAAATTGTTAGATATGTTACTAGACCTGCACCTATAGAGTGATCATTCTTCCTATTATCTACCTACAATCTATATTCATGTTAACTATATATATTAATCAATTGTCCAAAAAAAATGACTTGACAAATCATAATTAAAACCTCCTAAAATTAAGAGAATCCTTCCCCACTATGGACTTCCTTAATTTATTCTTCCATAATCTATTACAGTCCATTTGTTGGCTTGTTTGTTGGGTCATCTTCATGCTCCTCTACTACGTGATGAGTTGTGATATCCTCTATGCATGCTTGCATGACAGATCTAATGGAGTCTGAAGACACACCCACCATAGACTATAAGCTTCTAGTGAAACCCAATATAATATTATAATGAATATCAATGCTTGTAGACAATTTATGTATTATTCTACTATGGGCCTCTATTATCTCTTCCAAATCCTCACATATTTCCAATTGATAGTCAACTTGGCCGTCAACATTCTTATTCATATGCATAATTGCCTCATGTAGTGTGTCTAGTTTCTTGACCAAAGGCTTGATGAACTTGCTTAGGTTTAGAACTTCACAATTAACAAATTTTCATTAGTGGTGATGTTCCATGATTCCACCCAGTAAACCAAAGTTGTGATGAATATTGTAATGCAAAGTGGACCAATCGAAGCTTCCAATTAAACCAAAACTCCCAAGCAATTAGACTCAAAGCTAACATAACCAAACAACAAAATAGAAGGTAATTGAATAGAATGGAACTAGACCATATAAAACCAAACCACAAGTCAAGGGAGGTGTCCCAACATAATTTCCCACCATACACTACCATTTCTCATTGCTTCATTTCCTAGGTGTAAATAGGTCCATCCCATTAGACCATGCAATAAATCAAAGTCGAACAGGGCTCCCACCCAGCTCGAGAGATGACCTAAATATGTCACCTTAGTCTTGTGATACAAACAACACTATAACATAAAGGTAAAGTGTGCATTAAGATTATAAAGAAGGTTGTAAAGTAATTGACATAGATTTATCTTAATTTTGGGGTTTTTAAATGTTGAGTTTCTAATATACACACGTATAGGTTTAACTTAATTTATTTTCCCCATTGTACTTAATAAATTCAAAGTTAACATGTGGTAAGTGTGGGGGATCATCATAGATAATGGAGGAAATCAAACAAATATCTTTTCTTGGGGTTTAGGAATAGAAACTAATAATCCAGTGGATGCCTATGCTCCACTTCAAGGAGTCACAAAGGAAACATCAAAGAACATCAAGAATATTTTGGTTTTGGGGGAAGAAAACATCAAACGACACCAAAAAAATTCTTATTTTTGGTGACTTAGATCTATCATCATACATCATATGTAAAATGATTCCAATTCTGAATACATTATTCTTACTAGACTCATAACTAGGACTCGAAAGAAAATCTAAAGCTTTGATGAAATCTAGTTCTTCCACATCCTTAAATTGCTAAACCAATCAACAAAGGTTGATGGAGAGAAAATTTTGTTAAAATGGGGATATTCTTCCTTGTCCCATCCCCTAGGCATTCGTTGGTCACTATGAATTTTACCCATCATAATGGTAAAGCCACATCAAAAATCTGAAAACCTGATGAAGGCTCATCGAAAATTCGACACCCTCTCGTCAAAAATCCGACAAACTCTCGTGCCAAATACATCGAAAATACGACAACCGGGGACGTCGAAAATCCAACAAAGTAACACCGATAATTTGACCTATAATTCTATCAATTTAAAAAAAATTAATCAAATTTCTTAATTTGAAAGTGAAATCCGACAAAACAGTACTTTTCATCGGATGTCGTCAGATTTTGGGTACAAATCTTGTGGTGTTTTATAGGATACTGATAGTCATCTGCTAATGATACCTTCTAAGGAGAGTTCTTCTCTTCAAGTTTTGATAGATTTTTATGTTGTCCCATCATGTTCTTGAAGCACCACTATCAATAAGTCATGTATCTTATCCAGGTGTCACAAACCTAGAGAGTGCAGAGAATAATACATACTCTTCTCATCTTTTTCTTTTTCTTGTTTTCTTCAAGGTCCTTCTTCTTCTTCATCTTCAACTAGGTGTGCATGATTTATTTTTGGTTGTTCCTCTTCTTGTATTCTTCTTTCTTCAATGGACAATTTCTGGCAATGTGTCCTAGCTTGTCACAATTGAAACATTGAAAGTTGGAGTAGTTTCTTCTTGGATTGTTTCCTTTTGTCCTTTGGAAATTCTTGGGAGGTTGAGAATCCTTGTGGCTTTCCTTATTTAATTTAGATTGACTTCTTCCTCTCTTAGTATGGGTGGCTAGGGCTTGATCATCTTCTTTAATTAGAACTTCTCTATTGGCTACTCTAGCCTCCTCTTGGATGCAATCTTCCCATACAATGTTGAATTTCATGCTTTCCTTTATGGCACACATAGTTTGGATGAATGAATCCCAAGGTCTAGTGAGACCATTGAGATCAGTCATAACTAGCTCATCTTCATCAAGGGAGTCTCCAATGGCTTCTAGTTTCTCCTTGAACTGGGATACCCTTGTGAAGTAGTCTTGGATGGATTCTCCTTGGAACGTCTTGGTACTCTTCAATTGAGTTCCCAAATTCATCTTTATATTGATGTTCCTTCCTTCATACATTTTGTCTAGGGAATCATACATCTCCTTCAGGGTGTTCTTGGATGACACTTGAGGAATCAAGTGGTCTTTGATAGAATCAACACTTATCCTCATTGCCCTAATCCACCCTAATCAGGTCATTCTTGTGCTTCTCCTTAGCTTCATCCTCTTCAGGTTCTACAACTTCTTCCTTGATGTATTTGGAAATATCACTCTCTTCAAGAATGAGTCCAATCATTATATTTCCATGCTTGAAAATTCTCTATGCCTTCTAGCTTCTCCTTAAGCTTAGTGCTTGGGGCCATCTTATCCAAGAGGTCACCAAAAAATGAAATTTCTCAAAATGCAAAACTGGCCTTACCAAGAGATATAATATCCCAATTTTGACCCCTATTGCATTAGAATTGTATATGATGTAAATACCATTATTAAATCATGGTGAGGAGCTCAAGGCCAAGCCCCCACCATGAATTTATCATTTTATGTATCGATAATTAAAATCGATACCTATGGTTATCATGCTAGCCATGCATAATATAAATTGATACATCATGTAAATATGCAATTTAATAAAAAAATACCCACAACTAGCTATGTAATGCAACAAATATATGGGGGCATGATTTCACGAGGAATAGGGAGGGAAATTATTCAAACCTTGAGCCAATAGTGTAAATCCAAATGCCAATGAGAGAACCTATAAAGTATCAAATACCCATTTTGTCTTATGCACCCAATCATTTATTCTTCTAGAAGTTGGTTGAGGCAGTTAATGCCTTGGGAATGGAAAGGTATGGCATCCAAAATTTGTATTGGGGCAAGACATCATTTTTGGAAAAAACGTATTTTTTCTTATGGGGAAAGTTATCACCCTGAAATTGGTTCCCATTCCATTCCTCATTCATTGTTTTCTCTTCCTCACATAGCTAGAGATAGATGGGCATTTTACTTTACAATTTCCTGCATTTTCCTTCATCAATCCATGGCTGGGAACCCGTTTTTGAATTGCACAGTTTCTGGGAAGTGAGATTCAAGATTTGGGGGTTTTAAGAGGTCATTTTTTCTCCTGTAGCGTCCATGAACGATTTATGAAATCAGATTTTCTCTCCCAAGGTTTATTTCCCCATCTAAATTTTCATTTTCGGTTGCCAAACGTTTTTCTACAAACCCAGCATTTGTATTTTTTTGTTATGTGTACCCTTGTTGTGGTCTATAAGACTTAGGAGTGGAAGAGGCCCAGAATTGGCTTGATAAACCTAGTGAAGAGAGGAACCTCACAAAAGGATCAAGAGGGGATGGCTATTCTTCTATGCACACCCTGAAGAGCATTGGAAGGGAAGGTATGGCCTAAGGGACTATGTAGCAATGAAGGGAATACTTCCTTGTGTTGGTGTGTAGATATTGTGGAGGCCAAACTAGATATATCTTGTGTAGGTGTCCATAGCTCTGTGGTCGAGCTCACTAGCTTAGCAATTCTTCATTTCCACCACCTTAACAGCTTGATAGACCCAAGTGTAGATTGGCTTGGATGAACTTTGATGTGTATTTGGATATGTGTGAGCATGTTGTTCCCCTTTTCCTTGGGGAAATCAAGGCCAACTCGGGGATGGCAGTTGTGTTGAGAGATTGATGAGCACAATTGGCCTATGGTTGGGTGGAACGTTGCAACGACATAGCTAGTTGTGGGACAACTTATTTTCAAGATAAGTGCTCTCTTGTATTTAATCATGCAATGTAATTTGTTTTACAATTATTATGAACATATTGAATGCATGAATGTGTAGAAAGAGATTTGCTTCTATTGTATATTTGATTTATTATGCATCTACATATGTTTTTATCTTCAATGCATTTATGTTTATGTTCATGGGGCTAGATTGCCTGGTTTGATAGACAGAACAGTCGAGTCACGTCCTCTCTCTCGGTGAGTAGAGAGGAGGGGATGTGACAGGATATGCACCTAACTGAGGCGATTTGACTCATACACTTGGTTTCTAGAGATTCCAAATTTTCACCTCGCAAAATTGACTTGCAAAATTTTGATCTGTAGTTTCCTGGTTTTCTGGTTTTCTACAATTTTCTGGTCCAAAGTCAAACTAGGGTTTGATGTTCCCAGATATCTACCCACTCAAAAATTTCGATATAGGGATCAATAGATGCACCCTAGGGAGGAAAAACTTTATATGTAATCAGATTTCTAAAATTCCAACTTTGGCAGAAACCCTAAATTCTTGTCAAAGGGAGAAGAGAGAGAGTTTCACCTTGTGAAAGTTGTCCTATTCAGGATAGCTCTGATACCATGTTAAGATTCAATATGGTAAGATAGATAACATTAGTATTCAATTCAATTTCACAACCATAGCATATATAGGATCACTGAAAGAAACACAATCACAAGATAGACACTGATTTATCCTAGGAAACCCTCTAGGGGAAGAAAACCCAGCAAATCTTCCTCAATATAGATGGTAAAAAGTACAAAGACAAAACCCCAAACAAGTGCTCCTTATCCTTGCAAATATCTCTCTCTCTCTCTCCGATGCGAATTACACAAGTGAGTGTGTGTCCAAATGAGGAGCACACCACTCCTATTTATACTTTATCTTCCACTTGACTTTTTCACTAACTAGGTCGTCCCCAACAAACTTAATTGGGACGACTTACCTAGGGACACTCAAAACAATATAATATTACTTTATGGAGGGTTCTATTGACCCAAATTACAAGGGAGGTTTTACCTCATGGTTTTATGATGACCAAATACAATAATAACATCCCAATGGAGGAATAAAACATCTTTGAATAAATTACAATAATAAAATACAATAGAATATTCTTCGAATTTACAATATTTCAACAAAGCAACCACTCACACAAATAGATCATCGATCAACACACCAATGTATTACGTCGTTAAAACCCTAAAAGAGGGAAACAATCCACAATCCCATCAAACACAACAACTTGAGGCCACATATATTAATGCATAAGGAAAAATTTGTACATGTAAATTTCTCGTAATCGGTCATTGACAAATGACCCTCCATGCTCTTTATATAAGGATCATAAATCAATCGGGTGTAAATCACAAATCGGTATCATTATTAAAATAGAAAAGATAAATGATCAAATAACTTTATATCTAGAACATATTGTGACCTTAAAATCACATAAATACTAATACATATTAAAACACTCACTTTATCTAAAAAAACATTACACCAACTAAATATTAACTCACTTTTAAATATTTAAATATCCTAAAATAAAAATGAACAAAATATGACCTATCTAATGATCATTGTAGTCACATAACCTAGCCATACACCATATCGAATTGAAAAATATATCACAAAACACGGTTCATGAATGCAACCTCTTACAAATTTAATAAAATAGCCCGAAGGTACAAACACTAAGTCAAAACCTTATGACAATTACATAGGGCTAGTTGTCATTAATATACATCACTTCACCATGTCAAATGGATGTAGCTTGGGTGGTTGGGAGGAATGAATGCTACCCTCCCCACCCATGTTCTACTCTTGTAAGTGACATGATGTTCTTGTGGAGCCCTTTGTAATAAATGTGTGAATCATGAGTTGGCCATACCTTGATTCAGTTTGAATATCAGGTGTTGGGATTTTCCGTGGAGTAGCCCTCTAACAAATGGTGAACCACATTTAAAAAAATCCCCAAGGGTTAGCTCAATTGGTAAGATGTGCGCACACTCTCTTGGTTCGAGGAGAGGTCACGGGTTCGAGCCTTGAGTCCTTTGGGGTTAGGCCTTCTGTGAGGATGGCCGACGGTTTACCACCTCTACCATCCACTAATGTGGGGAAGTATTGCTGGGTTTCCCGTGCATATTTCCATATGAAAAAAAATACATCACTTCACCATAGCCTCCCTGGATGCAATACTTCAACCAGAGTCCGTTCTGAAAAAATAGGAATCGCATATGTTTCCACCTCAAACTGCTATCAAACAGGCCAGGAAATCGAGATTCTTTTCAATACATAGATATTTGACCTTTTTTGTGGCAATGAAAATTCTAAAATCTTAGATGGTTAATGCAACCAGACATTGATCAATGTAAATTTAATGTTTAGGTGGTACATGGAAAAGGACTCAACATATATGTTCCTTATTTGTCCCTTAACATATATGTTCCTTATTTATGCATTTTCATAATAATTGACGGTTAATGCAACCTCACATTGATGAATGTATTTTAATATTTAGGTGGTACATGGAAAAGGACTCAACATATGTGTTCCTTATTTATTTATTTTGTACATTAAAATATATATATTAATTTTGTTAATAAAAAAATTTTAATCGTTTATTTTGTATTTTTTTAAAATATTTTTCACATTATTATAATATATATAAATTATTTTCAACATATTATTATTATTATTATTATTATTATTATATATTATTATTATTATTATTATTATTATTATTATATACATTTAAAGATATTTTAAACATAATAAAAAAATAATATATGCTCTTGTAGTATCCTAAACATTGTTATTTCACAACAAGTAATTCGGGAGTGAATGGTTCTTTGACTATATAGATTACATAAATGATGCCTCTACATAGTCTTTGTAATGAAAAGCACAATAACTTGACTCTCTCTTTCTCTCTTTAATTAATGTATATAGATTACATAAATTAAAGTTAATGTATATCCTACAATAATCATAAATGATCATTTACAACAAGTAGGCAACAAGTTATTAGCTGGCTTTATGTGACCATACAAATTATGTAAATGACATACAACATTTTTGTAAGGCAACGGATATGATTTTTTTTTAAAGGTGGAAAAATCTATTATAATTTAGTTGTCAACCAACAAGTGAAAAAACCATTCTTGGCTACTATCTATCAATGTAGGATGATTCATCATCATTATTTAATGGAAACCATGCCACCTGAAATGACTCGCCGATGATTTTTAAGGCGACACGTTCACTCCTACTAGATGTTGTTGGGTCTTGGATCATTAAGTTATTTCTCTATGTTTGAGGAAGACAAGCTCTTAATCAATCATAAGAAGTCTTAGGTCTTGGTTTAGGACCAAAAGGTAATTTCAACCATGATAGTATCTGTAAGAAAGTCAATATCCCTTGTGTCCATCATTGAGGTTACCTCTAGTGGAGTCACGTGCTTTCTAATAGCATATATCCTTAACCTCATAAAGGAGAAAAAACCATTCTTGGCCACTATCTCTGAATGTAGGATGACTCGTCACCATTATTTAATGGAAATCATACCACCTGAAATGACCTGCTGGTGGTTGTAATGGGGCACTTTCACTCCTACTAGATGTTGTTGGGTCTTGGATCATTAAGTTATTTCTTTAGGTTTGATGAAGACAAGCTCTTAATCAATCGAAAGAAGTTTTAGGTCTTGGTCTAGGACCAAAAGGCGGTTTCAACCATGATAGTATCTATAAGAAAGTCAATATCCCTTATGTCCATCATTGAGGTTACCTCTAGTGGGTTAGTCATGTGCTTTCTAATAGCATATATCCTTAACCTCATACATCAAACCAGATACTAACCCTTGTTATTTTTTTATTAAATTTAACCATAGTTTATAGAATGACATTATTGTTATTTTGGTAACTAGGGGAATCGACAAGGGGTGGCAAGTGCGGGAGGGATCCTTTTGGATCCTGAAGGACAAAATTGAACAAACCTTTGCTTGGGGTCTTAGCTATAGGACCAATAATGAGGCTGAATGGATGGATCTTCTCCAGGGAATGAAAACTCTAGCAAACACTGATTTCTGCAGGGTAGCGATATTTGGAGACTTTAGACATGTCATATATAAAATACTCAATGGATACACCACTGGCTCTATAAAGTGTCGTCAGTTGTATGATAAAATCATTCCTCTCCTATCTACACACTATGACTTCTATCATATCCTACGCTCAAACAATTTTGCAGCTAATGCCTTGGCAAATGTGGGGGCCTCTCTACCCCAAGGTCAATTCCAACTTAATGGGTTAGACACCCCCCTCAAGCCCATTCCCTAATGAACTTATGGAAAAAAATTATTAACCCACATCGCATTGATCCCCTCGCCATGGTATTAAGTGAAGGCACCAACGATTTAATGCGTCGTCCTACCGTCTCCCATGCTGATGTCGTGCGGTTCCCGCTCCCCACTGGCCCCTCCTCGATCCTCGACGCCCTTAAATCCCATCTCCCTCAGCGTGAATGCTGCCCCAGTTCACATGCTCCAGGTCCTTTCAACCCTTGCAATATGTCTTCCTCCTGAAGCCTTCCTCATCCTCAAGTTTCTTTGAACAGTGGTTTGATCTTCACTCGCTCTGCATTTTCGCGAGAGAGGACACTGTTGGATGTTATCACAGGTGTAGACAAGGGTGTTTTGTAGGAGATTCTGTGGGAGTCTCTTCCTCTTACCAGGGTTTTTGTTAAAGAAAGGTTGGCTCTCGTCGCTTTCTTCTCCTGCTTCTGCTCTCCCCATGCCGACGGTCCTCTGTGGAATTTGAACTTTGGTTTTGGGCTCAGTCCTCCTGTTGATGATTAGTTTTTTATAGCTGGCAGTAACTCGGCTCTTGGATGTAATTGCTCTGGGTGGAAGGAAGGAGCGGTCGACACTCTCTCCTATAGAAGCAAGAAAGACCATGACTCTCTCTTGCGGGAAATTAGCATTCTCAACTCGGTTCTTGGTGATTTTTATTGTGGAGTTCAGGCTCAAGATTTTGAAGGTGTAGTTCAGGATCTCCATAATAGCTTCTCTAAAATAGCTCTTGACTTTCACAATCCTAGACAAGGAAAAATGGACCCAGCGAATGAGAATGTAGGGATTGCAGACCTGAAGAAAAATCTTAGGCGTTTGTATGAAATGATGGCTATTGGTATCATGGATAACAAGGAAGTTGCTCAAGAGGTAAAGAATATGGGGGAGATGGTTAGTTACACCTCTTATCCAATAAGCAACCACAACTCCAGGATTGATGACACAGAGATGAACCTCAAGGAAATCATGGGCAAGGTGGATAGAATCCAAGAATACCTCCAACGCTTGGTAAGCATGAATCAAGGTAGTTAGGCTCACGAAACTCCTGCAGCAGCAACCCATCCTATGAAGGAGGAGTCGGTAGTTTAGCCAATGAAGCACCCAGGAAAATTTTAAATGGTTTTCTTAGTTAATGTTTTTTGTCTGTTCCTTAACCAGTAGTTTATCAGGGTATATACTACCTCAGTCCTTAGAATCTAAGTAAAAACTCTGTGTGGAGTTCTTTGGTCTCCCTTCTGGACCAATTTTGGTTTTTCCTTTTTTGAACAGTAAGAACTCTCAGTTACCACTTTTTTTGTAATGTATGGTTGTGCACAACCTGTTTAATACTACCCCTTGTTACAGTTTCTGTTAAAAAAAACTAGGGGAATTGACAACTAGGGTGGGGCTTGTACTTGTGTAACATGGGGTTGATTCCAGTCCATTACCACTATACCCTTAGGCATACCAAAAATTCCCAACATGTGACACACATGGCTAATCGAGGTTTGAACCCACAACATCACAAGGAGTGTATTAATAGTGCGCCCTATGGAAACTCACCTACACCTTGGGGGATTTATAAAATGATATTATTATTATTTAATATATAAGATGTAATTGATAAATGATATATTTTTATGCTATAATAATGATAAATTATTATTATTATTATTATTAGTGTAGAAGATAAAAAACTAAGTATATCATGTCATATTATTTTATTTTTTAGCAGTTATCCTTTGCACTTATTAACTCACTCTTGTCTGGAAAACTTAGATTTTTACAAGATTGTTAGGTGGGTGGGCCAATAATATAAGATTGTTGTATTGGATAGGCCAATTTGACATTATCACCAAACCAAGTATTGATCTTAAATGTGCATGAACTCACTCCTTGTCTCACAAGATTAATATTATTATAAGATTGTTGGGTGGGTTGCACCAACTCAACATTATCAAAGCAAGGACGAATCTTCAACATGCATTAACTCAATCTTTATCTAGATGGATTAACATTCTTATACTTGATTTTTGGGTGGTCTTGGCTAATTTGACATTATCACTAAAGTGAGGATGGATATTCAATCTAATCATACCCCCTAATGACGAGGGTTTCATTTGCAGAATGATAGATTTTATGGAGACTACCCATGTCTGGATTAATTCTGGCATATCTTTTCAACACATTGATTGGATATTGATGTCTCTAGTTTTCATAGGCCTTCCACTGCTACTTGAGCTCTCATTAGTGCTCTGGTTCCTTGTGACCCTCTTCATTTTCACATTCCTTCTCATTCTTTGTCATTTCACACCTGCAAAAATCAGAGTTTTTTTTAACAATCTCTGCAAATTTCTTTTTAACTATTGCTAGAAAAAAGGGAAATAAAGTGTACGAGATGAATTAACAACATCCTGGGAGTTTTTTTTATCAACCTCTGCAAATTTCTGTTTAAATATTGTTGGAAAAAGGGGGATATAAAGGGTATGATATGAATTATGAACATCCTAGGATCGAACCTTGGTGATAAAGAAGAGGATGAAAGAAAATGCATAGAATATGTATGTTACTAATGGTTCCATAGTGAGGGAATGCGTATCAATACACTATGTCATTTGGGCTTGGTCATATGTTTGATATATTAGACTAAAAGTAAAGACAAATCAAATTATAAAAACCTAACACACAATTTCAATTTCCTTTACAACTCCACCAAATTTGAATTAGCCAAAGAGTAAGCACCTCTCACCACTGCCATAAGCTCTCCTATGGTTTTGTCTCTTCACCACCATCATAATCTTTACTTAAAAAGAGGCATGGTACACCACTGGAAAAATAACTTATTTGTCTCACAAGCCTCTTTGCACAAATGAGGGGACGAAATAACATGGTACATAGATAAGAAAACTCCATATTTAGTTGGCTACATAATTCTTCCCCACAACAAAATATGGAAAAAATAATGCTTCTCGAGATTCAAACCCGCAAATGGTCTTCCAAATGGCATTGAAGTAGGCTTGGTACTTCTAAGGATATGTTCCCTCTATTTAAAAATAAATAAATAAGTAGAAATATAATGCTCCATAACGAAGTCTTCTACATTATTGTAGTTTTAAACCAAATTGGTAATATATTTATAGTTATCAAAAGTATCTTTAAATTTCTATTTTAATGTTTATTTTTAGGTAATTGAAGCCATTTTTGCTCTTATTACAATTTACCATTGGATAAATAATTAGGATAGGGTTTATATTTGTATATAACACGTAGATAGTATTTATAGTATAGTGCATATCATACTTGTACAGTATTTGGATTGACAACAATAATAATGCAAAATGTAGGGTTGGAAGGCTTTTGTTTTATATCAAGATAATATGATGCAAGTCATGAATCCATTTCAGATCTAAAGGGCAAGTGGGATTTTGTTTTATATGGAATTAGTGGGATGAGATGATGAGATGTAGGTCATTGTTTCATTTCAAATCCAAATATCGTATTGATTTTTTCAACTCTAATACTCATTTGCACTTTTGATTAAAGAGAGTGCTCCATATGTCAATTTTGATATGATTTCACTAATATATCATTTCTAGGTATTGAATTTAGTACTAGTTTCAAAGGAATATTATTTGTTTTAATTGAAATAGAGATTACATTTTAACAATATATTTTCTTATAATGTCCATTTACATAATAAACATTAATAACTATTTATAAAAACAATAAAATTAAATAATTATATTATATTTAAAAATACAAACTATTTTATTAAGCTATCATAATTTTATTTTTAATTGAATTATAATACTATAGTTAATGAATTCTATTTCTATAAATCAATAGAGTGGAGTGTCTATTAAAAAAAAGTTCTAATAAATTAACATAATTTTATTATCATCAAAGTTACCATGTTATAGATATATAATTTTATTATCATCAAAGTTACCATGTTATAGATCTGTGTGTAATGATCGATACATTGCAAGCATACAATTTCCATTGTTTCAAAACTTGTTTGATGAGATTTACCATCATACTCAATGTTTGTAATAGAAATTCTTAATCGATTGGAATAATATAAAGGTATTAGGAGATTATTAATCACTTAAGAAGAAGCATTGAGTACTCAAAACCGCCCCATTTGAACAATTTGCAAGATGAAAATGAATGTGAGAAGGAATAGGTAAAATAATGATGAAAGTTTATGTTAATTTTAATTTATTTAATAATAAATATTGAAAAATATTTTAATTTTAATTATTAAATTTAATAAATATTTATAAAATTATAATTCATTATTATAATAAAAATACTTTATACATATAAAAAAATATAATCTTTTAAATGTATTTATATAGATAATATTAATTAATTTATAATTATTATTTATATATAAATATGATAATAAACCATATCTCCGAATTGTTATAATTGAGAAATAAGGACCACATGTAAATTTCCCCACCCAAAATGCAGTCCCTATATCCTCAAATCAATCCACTGTTACGCAAATGCACCCATTAAAAGTGTATTTATATGCCATATGTGACCACCTTTAAAAGTGTTTTATTGGTGTTTGTGCCCACCTATGTCAATGCCTCCTGACAATATCATACAAATCGAAATATTGTGCATGTGGTCTGAATAATGCCACGGAAATGAAAATGCACATTTTTTTGTGGTCCTCCCAACATCAATGAAAATATGGTCCCCCACATCAAATTTAAAGCTAAAAAGGCCAAAGTGGATGTAGCTAATCATTATTCTATGATGTCCAATTCTAATGGTTGTCCCGAGGGATAAGGGAACATTTTGCATCACATCTTTATATCTTGCAGTATTACTTTTCCACGTAATTATAATAGCATAGTAAAAGTCAAAGAGTTAAGTGTTTTTTAAACGTTTTGATTATTAGGTATTAAAATATATATTAAGATGTAGATCTATTTTAAATTTAAAATTTGTTAATTATGGAGGGGATCTAATTTTTTGAGGGGTATTTTTTTACTTTAATTTTTTATATGTTGAGAACAAATTACATTTTTCGATATTTGATCATTCTTTGTACTTGATAAGCACCTGGTTTAAGATGCATCTATGATTGTTTTAATTTTTTGTTTTATAGGAAGACACATGTTTTTTTTTTATTACTTTTCATTTTCTTTCGATTTTTATTTTGTGAGCATACATAATTTATTTTAATTACTTTTTAGTTTTGGTAGTGTCACATCACATAATGTTACATGATAACATCTACCTCATACAGGGTTGTCGATCGCCATACTGCTCTCATTGCAATAAAATTTATGCACAAGAGTTTTTGTATTTTTTTTACAAAGGAAAAAAAAATGCAGTTCAATTATATTATAATGAAACCACATTTTTCAAAGACCAAACGACCTTACAAACAACATAATGAGTATTGTAGCTGGAAAGAGTCGGGATTTGCATATCACTTTACAAACAAGCTTTTTAAGCCAAAAGAAAACATCATATTCTTGTTTTTAAATACAATAGATTTTGCACTATGAACCAAGCATATTATAAAATTAGGAGCCCTTGCTCTGGCATAGGTAATACACTTTGTTTGGAGCACCTACTAGAATAAACATGATGAAAATCCTCATCCTTGAGCAGGTCCAAGACCATGTTCCATAAGGGTGTCGTTATCCATTTCCTAGCATTGCGAATCACCATCACCCACTCGTAAACCATCCTTGGGAAGTTGGTCTGCAATAGAATTCCTCTCTCTATACACATGTTGAAAGATGATTTCCTAAAACATATCTTCAATTATGATCAAGTCCTCAAAAATGGGCCTTAATCATATGTTTTTAGGAGGTCTCTTCATGCTTAACCAATCGATTACCAATTTTGAGTCCCCAAATACTTGTAATCTCATGATCCCTTTTGACAAAGCTATCATCATGGCGAGTTTCAAAGACAACAACTTTGCTTCGTTGTTAGAAGAGGGTCCAATACCTGTTGAGAACTTTGTCCATTGGTTAGCATAATCATATATTATGTCACAAGCCCCACCCATTACAGGGGTGCCTTGGGATGTGCCATCAAAGTATGACCATGTACCAATTTTGTCAATAAATTCCTCCTCCATCCTACGCATTTTTGGAGGCCCCTTGTCTTGTGGAAAGTGATTGAGAATGGAAAGTCCTTTTGAGGCATAAAAAAAGGTGTCACAATCAAATAATCAAAAGTGGCCTTATTCCTAGCAAACCAAGCCCCCATATAAAAAAGAAAGGTAGAGCAAGGTATTATTTGTAAGCCACATTATTAACCCAAGATTGAAGTTTCCTTGGAAACTCCTAACCTATCAAGTTGAATTGAATACCCTTAACTAAAGAAGCATATTCCCACATCTTGACAATATAAGGGGATTTAATAAACATATCAACTATGTTCTAACTATTTTCTTTACATAGTGGAGACATGCTTGGGCCCACCCAGAATCTCCTAGTTATAGAATCCCAAACATGGAATTTATTTGAAAGTGTTAGCCAAAGGGAAAGTCTTATTTTAAGAGGGAATTTAAAGTTCCAAATCACTAAAGACCACCAATGTGGGGGTACAGGGAGGTTTTCTTTTTCCCTAATAACCCTATATCCTATGGATGGAGTATATCCTCCACCCACTTCGTTTCTATACCAAATACAATCATGTGTCTTATCTGCCAATATGACATATCATTTCTATAGTTCATTAATGTATCCATCTCACCACACTTTGTCATCATCTACAAAACCAACCACCTCTGCTTGTTAATGGGGATATTCAATCATTGCAGACAAAGATCATTCCCCTAGTCTGCATGGAGTGGATCTAGAACAAAAAGCTACAGCGATGCATCCTTCTCCTAGATAATTGAACTACTTGAATGTTAATCTTTCCTTACCATAGTGTTGAAGGTTGTCCTTCTCTTACGGATACTTCACGATCAAATGTACTTGCAAAGAACATGAAGAAGAAGAAAAAATGGTGAAAGCAACAAGACAATCCAAATACCTATACTAATATTCAAGGAGAAAAGTAATGAACAATTTATACTGACACAAATTCTTCATGGAAAAGGAGAACATGTTTGTATTAATAACATAAGAAGATGAAGCTACAACTGAAGCTAACATTGAAGCCTCGCTCTCATAATGCTTTTGACCTCACTTTTACACACACTCTATAAGCTTTGCAAGCCTCACTCACTATCACACTTTCTTGCCTCCTAGACCAGCTATGATTTCAGTAGCATAAAGATGCTCTCTTGGTATTCTTCCCCCCTCTCACCCATGAGGAGAAGCTTCTATAAATAGGCCAAAATAATCCCAAAGGGGTTGAGATATTTTGGGAGGAAGGTAGGGAATGATCCCTAGAAGCTAGGGGCTTGACTTCCCCCTATTCCAAGTAGTTGGGATCATCGTCCACGAGGACTTTCTTCTAGAAGGTTCTCGAAATATTTTTTTTTCCTTTTTGACAGCATTGATGCTCTCTGGATATGGGAAAGTTGCACCAAAACCCTTTGTCTTGAGGCCAGGAGTTTCATTGGCGCACTATGTAAGTAGGAAAAAGGCGTCAGGAAGGTATGGCGCCCTATGTCAAGAGACAAGGTGTGTCAGACATCCTAGAACTAGGGAAAAAGATCTCAAAAAGATTTATTGGTCATGTCACTTTAGAGGATTAACATAGAAACCAATTTCAGGTGTAACAAAATGCCCCCCAAAGTATGAATCTAGAAGGGGATGATCGATGAAATGATTTTCTAGATGTGATATGGAATTAGAGGGAAAAGAGTGGCAAGTGAAGACTTGACACAAGACCAGTTACAAAATATCTGACTCAAATCATGGATGTTGAGCAATACACTGTAGATACATGTATAACGACCATGTCATGGCTACCAACAATACAATGTAGATTCAGGAGGGTTCTTATCTTTGACCTGTTCTACCTTTCCAAGGAGAGTCCATATATTCCACTTGTTCCTCCTTTCCGAAGAGAGTCCATATATTCACCATTCCTTCTTGCAAGGAAATTATTTTCTGACTATACCAAGCTTGTCACATAAATACTGAATATTTACTCAAGATAGAGGCTTGGTCAGAACATAAGCAACTTTCTCATTGATACTCACATACTGGATTTTTATAGCTCCCTTTTGTACCATATCCCTTTTATAAAAGTATCATATTTCTATGTGCTTTGATTTATCATGGAACACATGATTATCTGTCATATTTATGAAACTCTGTTTGTCACAAAGAATCATTGTGGTATCCAACTCCATGTCAAATAGTCCTGACATTAGTTCCTGAATCCATATCACTTCACAACTAGCGAAACAAGATGCTATGTACTCTTCTTTAGTTGTGCTGAGAGCAACACTGGATTGTTTCTTACTAAACCATGAGATCATGGTGGATCCCAAAATATAACATCCGCATGAGGTTCTTTTTCTGTATGTGGCACTTCCTGCCCAATATAAATCCGTATATCCATATAATATGTATTCATGAACTCTAACATAGTAAAGTACCAAGTCTATTGTACCTTTTAGGTACCTCATCACATTCTTTGTAGTTATCAACTGAACCCATCTAGGTTTAACTAGATACTGACTTAAGGTGTTCACAACAAAGAATATATATGGCCTTGTATTCATTAGATACATTAATGACCCAATAATATGTCTGTACTGAGTCATATCCACTAACTCTGATGATTCATCAGATAACAACTTCAGGTTGGTGTCCATGGGTGTGGCCATGGCTTTACAAGCCAACATATCAAATATTTTCAAGGTTTATACTGCATACTTTCCCTGATTTAGAAAGATTCCTTCTGGTTGATGCCACACTTCCATCTCGAGAAACTAATGCATCAATCCAAGATATTTCATCTTGAATTCTTCAGCTAGCTTCTTCTTGCAATCTGTGATCTGTTTCTCATTTCTTGCTAGAAATAGATCGTTCACATACAATAATAGTATGACAGGTTCATCATCCATAATATTCATATAAAATTTAGGATCATCTTTACTTTTGGTAAAGCCCAAGCTTGTTAAGAAGCTATATATTCTACCATACCAATATCTAGGAGCTTGCTTCAGTCCATACAGATCCTTTTTCAACTTACATACATGAGTCACTCTGTCTTTGACTTCAAATCCTTGTGGTTGTTCGATGTAAACCTATTCCTCAATCACACCATTCAGGAAGGCTGTCTTTACATCCATCTAGTGTAGATCCCACTTCATCATGGAAGCAAGTGACATGATGGTTCTGATGGAAGTATACCTTGCTACTAGAGCGAAATTCTCTTCATAATCAATCCCCTCTTTCTGAGAGAATTCTCTAGCCACAAATATTGCCTTGTACTTTTCAATAATTCCATCAGCAGCATGTTTTATCTTGTAGATCCACTTCGAAGATATCACACTTTTGTTTTTCGGTTTGGGTACTATATCTCAAACATCATTTTTCATTATTGACTGGTATTCTTTTATCATTGCTTTCACCCACTCTTTCTTCTGGACAAATTTCTCAAAGATGGTAAGTTCTTGATCTGCAAGGTCACATATAAAAGTTACACAACTAGAGTATGGCTTTGATCTTTTGCTTGTTCTTGTGGAGCCTTCTATAGCTCCATATTTCTCTACTTCTTGTATAATTTCTCTTACCCAAGCATGTTTTCTATTTCAATAAATAACCGTAGTAGGGGTTTCTTGAGGTTCTAGCATATCATGATCTTTAGATGCTGCTATTTCAGGAGAGGGTTCAACTTCTACCGTTTTGGGAGGTACATCCTCTTGATGTACTTGTTCAAGATGTCACCTTTTGTATTTCTTAAGAGCTGTCTCTTCATCAAATGTTACATCCCTACTAATATCTATATGATGGAATCCTAAAACATATATCCTGAAGGCTTTGGAGACTTCACAGTATCCAACAAATATTCCCTTCTTTCAAGAAGGATCCAACTTAGTTATCTTCTCTTTCAGAATATGCACATATACTGGAAAACCAAATTTCTTGAGATGGCTCACTTCAGGTTTCTTTCCTGTATAAATTTCTTCAGGAGTCTTGAATCTAAGAGCACTATGATATAATATATTTTGTACATACACAAGTGTCCTTGTTGCTTCATCCCACAGGTGCATGGGGATGTGTTGGTCTTGAATCATTCTTTTCACTGCTTCCATAATGGTTCTATTCTTTCTTTTTGCAATACCATTCTATTGGGAATTATAGGGATTGTTTAGTTCCCTCTTGATTCCCGCCTCCTTACAGAATGCTTTAAATTCCTTGGAAGTATATTCTCCACCATTATCTGATCTCATTGTCTTGATTCTTCTTTCTGAATGGTTCTTTATTAAGGCTTTGAATTCCTTGAGTTTCTCGAACACTTCACTCTTTGTCTTCAAGAAATATATCCATGTCTTTCTTGAATAGTCATCAATAAATGTGACATAATATTCATATCCACTTAGCGATATGGAGGGAATAGGACCACATACATTAGAATGAATTAATTCTAATGTACCTTTAGTCTTTGTTTCACTTTTCGAAAAAGGATTCTTGATGTTCTTTCCTCTTTCACATCCTTTGCAATTTCCCTCATGATTTATTCATATCTGGTAACCTTGTTACCACCTTTCTCACATACAGTAGTGCTTTGTATTTGATGTGAGAAAGACTCTTGTGCCAAAGTTCACTTGAGATAGTATTCTCATGGACATGGGTTGTCTCTGGATGTCCTTTGAGTTTGTACAATCCTCCTTCTTCTTCACCAATGACCACAACATCTTTAAGTGTATTTACTTTGCACCATATCAATACTTGTCCATCTATGAAAGAAACTCTATATCCTTTTTTATCTACTGCTAAAATATAAAGCATGTTCTTTTTTAAACCTGGTACATATAATACTTCCTTCATCTTCATGGAAGTACCAGATTCAAGCTTGTAGCTTGATTTACCAATAACTTGTATGGGATATTGGTAGTCATCCCCCAATGATACTTTCTGAGGAGAGTTATTTTCTTCAAGTCTTGACAAAGTTTGTTTCTTCCCTGTCATGTGATTTGAAGCACCACTATCAATAAGCCGAGTATCTTATCCAGGTGTTACAGACGCAGAGAGTACAAAGAATAGTACACTTTCTTCTACATCTTATTGTTTTGCTAGCCTCTTTCGAGATATTTATTCCTCATCCTCATCTTCAACTAGATGAGCATGATGTCTCTTGTTGTTGTTATTCTTTGGTGATGGAAACTCACTGGAAAGGTGTCCTATCTTATGACAGTTGTAGCATTGATACTTTGAGTAATCTTTCTTTTTCTTTTGAATCTTTTTCTTTGAAGGTTTATGGCTACCTATATTGAAGTTTGATTGTTCTTTTCCTTTAGTATAGATGGATAGATCCTCATCATCTTCTATGAGTAGAGCTTCTCTGTTAGCTACTCTAGCTTCTTGTTGAATGCAAAATTCCCATACTATGTCAAACTTCATACTTTCTTTTCTGGCACATAGAGTCTATGTGAATGAGTCCCAAGGTATAGTGATACCATTGAGAGCATTCATAACTAGTTCATCCTCGTCAAGGGTATCTCCAATATCACTTAGTTGTTCCTTGAACTGGGATACCCTTGTGAAGTAATCTTGAATTGATTCTCCTTTTCTCATCTTGGTGCCCTTCAGTTGATCTCTCAAATTCATCTTTCTGTTGATGTTCCTTCCCTCATACATTCTGGAAAGTGCATCATATGTTTGCTTTGGTGTCTTCTTAGATTTCACTTGAGGGATCAAGTGATGTTTGATATAATAAACAATGATCCTGATTTCCTTGATTAGGTCTTGTTCATACTTTTCCTTAGCTTCATCTTCTTTAGGTTCTGCAACTTCATCCTTGATGTACTTATCAAGAAAATTCTCTTTAAGAATGAGACCAATCCTATACTTCCATGCTAGGAAGTTTTCTATGCCTTCCAGTTTATCCTCAAGCTTAGTTCTTGGGGCCATCCTATCCAGGAGGTCATTAAAAATTGAAATTTGTCAAAATGAAAATATGACCTTAACAGGAGATGTGCTTGAATGAGGCGAGTTGGTTGGTCCATTTTGTTTATGGAGCTCCCAAATATTCACCCTTCAAAAATTGCTTGCGAGGTTGCACATGGTCAGTCACAATAGCTTGAGGGACCTCGAACTTAGCGATGATGTGATTGAAAATAAATAGGGCATTGTTTTTTCTATATTTAGCGTATGTTGGCATTGCCTCAGCCCACTTTGTGAAGTATTCCATGACTACGATGATGTAACCATGACCCTTGGCTTAGGTAGGATTACAATGCATGAAATCAATGCCCCATTTCGCAAAAGGACCAACAACGATGATAGGATGTAAAGGAGAGATATGGGTGTGCCTTTTGGTTTGGAAAAGATGGCAGGGTGGTAATTTTTTCATAGATTCCATGCAATATTTGAAAACTGAGGGCCAAAAGTACCCAATGGGTAAACTTTTCTAAGTAGTAGCCATGCCAGAAAGATGATCACCACATTCTCTAGAGTGACAATCATTTAAGACTATTTCAGCCTCTTCATGTGTTAAGCAATGTTGCAAAATTGCATCGATGGCATGATGATACAATGTGTCCTTGACGATAAGGTAGTACTTAGAATGATGACGGATACGATGACGTTCATCATGGGTTGCATTAGGCTGAAAACATTGATTTTGGAGATATAAAATCAAATATCCATACCATGGGTCAAACATACTAATGAGGAATAGGGATTCGTTAGGCAACGAATCCAAGGGATGCATATCCTTAGTAATACGCGGAAGGTCACATATGAGATCCAAGAAGATGAGATATTTCTTGGAACTAGATTTTTCAAATTCTAAATTGAATTCCTAGAGAATAAAAATCCAACGAGAGTATTTTCCCCCAAGCACCTGACGAGTCAAGATGTAATACATGGGGTTGGAATTTGCGTATACGGTAGTTGTTTGAAGCAAGATGTAGTGACATAATTTCTAGAACATGATGACCATGGCTAGAGCTAAATTTTCAACATGCGAATAGCAAGTTTCAGAGTCAAGAAGGCTCTTAGGTAATAAATCACATGTTCTTGGTCGTGTACATCTGTTTAAACTAGTACCATGTCGATGGTAGTTAATGATGCAACAACATACAAGGAGTAATCCCTGGCATAATCAGGTGGTTGCAAGATAGCTGAATGCATTATGGCATGCTTGAGAATCTCAAACAAAGGGTGTGTCCTTTTTTAACAAACACATGAAACCATGTGTCTTCTCTGCGTAGTTACAGACGAAATGATGCGAAAAGTTTTCCTTCCCTTGCAATCTTTGAAGTTCAGTAACGTTTGTAGGAGAGGGTAGGGACAATATGGATTTGATTTTTAGTGGGTTTGTATGGATTCCATCCTTGGAAACTATGAAGCAAAGTAGTCTTCCATTCTCAACACAAAAAAAAATTGTGTGGATTCAACCGAATGTTGTAATGGCGACACCTGATAAAAATGGATCTCAAATGGTCAACATGGAGTTCCTGATGCTATGAATGGGAAGTCAAGTCATCGAGGTATGATTCCAAAATATGTTTGATGTCATGGAAAGAATAGGAAATAACACGTTGAAAGGTAGCACCATCATTATTCAGGACAAAAGGAAACTTCCTATAGGAAAAGGTCCCCCAAGGGAAAATGAAGGTAATTTTATGTTGATCATAAGGGAGTATCTCTCTCTGATTATAGACATAAAATCCATACATGAATGAGAAGATAAGCTTCCAACACAGTTATCGATGATTTGATTGATGTAAGGAGTAGGGAAATTATCCTTACGGAAATCCCTATTAAGATATCAGAAATTGATACAAACCTTAATCGTTCCCTATTTTTTGTTCATAGGGACGATACTAGAAACCCATTATGTCAATGGTACATGGTAAATGAATCCATCCTTAATAAGTTTCTCAATTTATTCCTTAATGGTTGTCGCTTTCTGTGGATGAACTTATCGTAACTTCTGACGGACTGGCTTGGCATAAGGGAATGCCCTAATCTCGTGAACCATGATTGAAGGTTTTATCCCTAGTATTTGTTCATATGTCCAACAAAAAATGTATCGAAATTACTTAAAACGGGTCATATAAGACCTAAGTTCCGAAGCTGAAATTTTTTGTCCCACATGAATATTCTCTACAACTCCAGGTTTCACTGATATATCAACCAGAACGGTCTTACTAATATTTCTCATATTACCCTCAAATGCAACATTGTGGATGAGCACCGACTACTAAGGTGTAGTTACAATATCAGATGAAACCGTTGTTTTAAAATGACCTTCTACCATATGGTAACAAGGAAGGAAAGAGAATTGGCGATGATAGTATTTCTAAGGAATATCCTCTAAATACATTACTTCCATGATGGATTCATCTGACGGAAGAGTTTAAAAAATATAATCTAGAGATGGGGGGGGATATAATCAATATGGAATTTGATAAGGTTTATATGCCACCAAAAGATGATCATTAATGGTGGGGTCACTGGTGGACTGGATATCCTGGTAAGCCACTTCAAAATGACTAATGGGTGTCGAATCAACAATTCATTTTCCTTTGTCTAAAGTGTCATGACTCTTAGAGGAGATCATGTTCATAAAAACGATATGGGTATAGGGAGGATTGGTTAACAGAAAGACTCCCATAAGTGAGGAATCCTTGAGTAGACCTACCCCTATGTTCTGATACTACAAAGTCGTAGAAGCCAAGAGTGGGACATTATTCACAGAATTAGAACTCGTGTATGGAGAAAAAAAATTGATTTGATCAATCATAACAATATTTCCTTGAAATGGGAGTTAGACTAATCGAAACATAGATGAGGAAACTGCCTGCATCAGGTAAAACCAATTCCTACCCAGGAGCAGATTGTGGTCTAAAGGAGCGTCAAAAACCTCGACTTTGATGGATACTAATTTTCTCCCTAGCTCAACCAAGAGGGAGGGAAGCAACCCAAGAGGCTGAAAACCACAACAATAAAAGGCCTTCAAAGTTTTAGGTTAACATTTTATTTCAAGAGAGCCTATAGCTCTCCAACATGACAGAGACATGACTGAAGTTGAGGAACCCTCTTCCAACACAGTGCGATGGAATTTCTTCCCAATGAATTTAGTAGATAGCTGGAAAGCTAAGTTATGGGAGAGCCTTGACTTAAAATCATCCAGTTTAAATGCGATAACATTACTATTCTCAGGATCCATAGATCCAAGAACTGACAACAAGAATTCCTTTCTGCAAGGAATGTTTGGAGTACTTCGAGGGTAGAAATAACACATGGTGCTTGGGAAAAATATTCTACTACATTGTAGTATTGAGCAACTCACACATTAGGGTTAAATATCAATTTCTGAATTGTACTCTTTGGTGGCCAGAGGACGACGTTAAGAACAGGTTTCTCAATATGAATATTGTTGGTATGAGGAGGGGTGGAGGGTTTTTGGTTGAAGTGTTATCATATTTATTTTTTGGAGGTGGGTCATAGTTCTAGGATCTCATGGTAAGATTAACTGTTTCACTAGACATCATTTTAACCTCATCTATAGAAGATGAGGAAGAATCATGCAAAGATTGATGGTCAACCAATTGTTGTTGGGTAGGGAAATGATCATTGAATACTGCTGGGGTGGGAGAGTTCTTCAAAAAATTGCTCACCTCTTCACATCGAGGACATTCCATGGTGAAGAGGTCACCTCCACATATGAGGCAGGGAAATTTTACCTTTCTCTTATTCTCGGATTCAACATCTGGGTTTTGTGTTTTACTACTCTCCTATTGATTTTCAGACCTTTTTTATTTATTCTTTCCTTTTTTCTCCATTCATGAATATTATGAGGATTGAATTTCATTTACCTCGGTAGAGGCAATAGGAGGAGGAGTGGTTTTGAGATTTGTGATGACTTGGATAGTAGGTTGATTTTGCTTCTTTGGAGATTTAGCCATCGGTTGATTCTGAACAGAACCAAGTACACCATTGACAGGTGGTTTTGTTGAAGGTATTGAGGGGTCTGAAGTAAGATGAGGAGTGTGCGGGATCAAATCATAGTGAGTGATTGAATGGAAATAAACCAAGTATAGGTAATGATCTCGAAAAATGGCTTATTCTGTTAATATTCCATATGCTAAACTAGATATCATTAGCGTTCAATATAAATTCACAATAGTAGCAGAGTCCAGAATCACTAAAAGAGACACAATCACAAGATAGACACAGTATTTATCCTAGGAAACCCTCAAGGGAAAGAAGACTTATAAAAAATTCCTCTGTATAAGCTATATAAGATATAACCCCAAAATAGGTATTCTCCTCCTTGCTGTTTTGTCTCTCTCTCTCTCTCCCCTATGCGCTACACAAGTGAGTGGGTCTGTGTTATAATGAGGAACACAAATCCTCTATTTATACACTTTAAGTCACTTGACTTTCACCCTAACAAGTCGGCCCCACTAAACTGATTGGGACGACTTCACCTAGGAAGGCTCAAACATTATTATATTATATTCATTGGGGTACTATTGACCCGAATTACAATGGAGGATTTACCTCATGACTCTATGATGACCAATTACAATAATAGCATCTTGACGGAGGAATAATAACATCTCCCTTCGGATACATCAGTAAAATAAATTTAGAATATACTTTTAAGTTATAATATTTCAACACTCCCCCTTAATGAGAAGGGTATTCTGCTGACAACATCATCATCAACTATAGGAGTAACGAGAGAGAGAAGTATCGAGGTAATACATCTATACGTCATAGGAATTTTTCACAATCAGTAACTAAAATAGTTACTCTTTAATGTCTTCATCTTCTGCAGCACATGATCACTCGATCCTTTTGCAAAAACACTTCGATCTTCTGATCCTTCATAGAAGCACTTCAATGTTCTTGATCCTTTGCAGCAACACTTTGATCTTCTTGATCCTTTGCAACAACACTTCTATCTTCTCGATCCTTTGCAACAACACTTTGATCTTCTTGATCCTTTGCAGTAGCACTTCGATATTCTCGATCCTTTGTAGCATCACATCAATATTCTCGATCCTCTTACTACCACACTACCTACAATACACATAATCTTTTTGAGGTATGATCAATACCTATCACTTTAGGACATAGGTCCAAGGATGATGCAATCCTCCATTAGCCTACTCCCCCTTAATGAGGAGGGTTCATAGTATTGACCATTTTAATCTTTTACAATCGAGTGTATATATCATCCACATATGAATGCAGGACCTATCATCCATAAGGACTCAACGTAGACCATCCTCATCTTGTTAGATCTAGGACCACTCCAGGCGAGTGTTATATTACGATATCTACATGTAAATTTAGGCAAACTCTCCATACAAGAGTATTGTTTGTAGCTACAGATCTCAACCACACCTAAAAGCAGGCCCTTATAGTATAACATCATTAGCGTGAGAGCTAGGACCACTTAATGTGAGTGTTATACTATGACTCCCGTGAGGACTAACCATAGATAATCCTTAGCACTAAAGCTAGGACCACTCCCAAGCGAGTGTTATTCTATGGCATCTACATATAAATGTAGGTATACTCTCCATGTGAGAGTAATGTTTGCAAGGTAGATCTAGAACACATGTAAATGTTGGCCTTGTCATTTGTAAGGACTCATTGTAGAGAATCCTTAGCTTCAAAGCCAGGACCACTTCTGAGCGAGTGTTATTCTATGGCATCCACAAATGAATGTGGGTAATCCATGTTAGAGTAATGTCTATAGGACCATATTTATCTACTAAGGACCACTCTCAGGAACAAAGTGGTACTTCCTACAAGACCACCCTCAAGAGAGGATACTATCATCCACAAGTGAATGTAGGACCTTGTCAGCATCTTCAGGAAAACTTGGCCTCTTTCATACTATAGATTTACCATCATCCCGTCATCAATGAAAATATTATTATCATTCCCCCTTTTTGGGGAGGATCCATATCATCAACCTATTCCCCCTTTGTCTGAGGACGGTTCATATTTTTAACATGTTCTTCCTTTCCGAGGAGATTCCATATCTTTGAATTGTTCCTCCTTTCCGAAGAGAGTCCATATATTCATCATTCCTTCTTGAAAGGAAAGTATTTTCTGACTACACCAAGATTGTCATGGAAATATTCAAACTTTACTCGATATAGATACTTGGTCAATACATTAGCAACTTTCTCATCAGTACTCACATACTAGAGTTGTATAGCTCCTTTTTGTACCATATCCCTTATATAAAAGTATCATATTTCTATGTGCTTTGATTGATCATGGAACACCGTATTCTCTGTCATATTTATGCAACTCTGGTTGTCACAAATAATCACTGTGGTATCCAAATCCATGTCAAATAGTCCTGACATCGGTTTACAAATCCATATCGCTTCACAACTAGTGGAGCAAGATTCTATGTACTCTGCTTCAGCTATGCTGAGAGTAACACTGGACTGTTTCTTACTAAATGATGAGATCATGGTGGATCCCAGAAAATAACATCCAGCTGAGGTGATAATTTTGTCTCTAGCACTTGTTTCCCAATCCGAATCCATATATCCATATAATCTGTAGTCATAATCTCTAACATAGTAAAGTCCCAAGTCTATCACACCTTTTAAGTACCTCATCGCATGCTTTTCAGCTATCAAGTGAACTCGTCTAGGTTTAACTAGATACTGACTTAAGATGTTTACAAAAAAGAATATATATGGACTTGAATTCGTCAGATACATCAATGACCCAATAATATGTCTGTACTGAGTCATATCCAATAACTCTAATGACTCATTAGATAACAACTTCAGGTTGGTGTCCATGGGAGTGTCCATGGATTTACAATCCAACATATCAAATATTTTCAAGATTTCTACTGCATAATTTCCCTGGTTCAGAAATATTCCTTCTAGGATCTGCCACACTTCCAGCCCAAGAAAATAATGCATCAATCCAATATCTTTCATCTTGAATTCTTGAGCGAGGTTCTTCCTGCAATTTGTGATATGTTACTCATTTCCTGTTAGAAATAGATCATCCACATACAGTAATAGTATGGTAGGTTCATCATCCATAATATTGATATAAATTTTAGGATCAACTTTACATTTGGTAAATCCCAAGATTGTCAAGAATCTATCTATTCTACCATACCAAGCTCTAGGAGCTTGCTTTAGTCAATATAGATCCTTTTTCAACTTACATACATGAGTCACTCTGTCTTCGAATTCAAATACTTGCGGTTGTTTGATGTAAACCTCTTACTCAATCACACCATCCATGAAGGCTGTCTTTACATCCATCTGGTGTCGATTGGACTTCATCATGGAAGCAAGTGCCATGATGGTTCTGATGGAAGTGTACCTTGCTACTGGAGCAAAATTCTGCTCATAATCAATCCCCTATTTCTGATAGAATCTTCTAGCCACAAATTTTTCCTTGTACTTTTCAATACTTCCATCAACACCATTTTTTATCTTGTAGATCCATTTCGAATATACCAAACTTTTGTTTTATGTTTTGGGTACTATATCCCAAACATCATTCTTCATTATTGACTAGTATTCTTCATGTTATTGCTTCCACCCACTCTTTCTTCTGGACAACTTCCTCATCGCTGGTGGGTTCTTGATATACAATGTCACATGTCAAAGCTACATAACTAGAGTATGGATTTGATATTTTTCTTGTTCTTGTGGATCCTTCTGGAGCTCCATATTTCTCTGCTTCTTGTATGATTTATCTTACCAAAGTAGGTTTTCTCTTTCAAAAGATGTCCATATTAGGGGGTTCCTGAGGTTCTAGCATATCATGATATTTAGATGCTACTATTTTAGGAGAGGGTTCAACTTCTACAATTCTGTGAGGTATATCCTCTTCATGTACTTCTTCAAGATAACACCTTATGGATTTTGTAAGAGCTATCTCTGCATCAAATGTTACATCCCTACTAATGTCTATATGATGGAATCCTGAAATGTATATCCTTAAGGATTTGGAGACTTCATAGTATCCAAAAAATATTCCCTTATTTCCAGAAGGATCCAACTTGGTTCTCTTCTCTTTCGGAATATGCACATATATTGGACAACCAAATATATTGAGATGACTCACTTAGGGTTTCTTTCCTGTATACATTTTTTGAGGAGTCTTGAATCCAAGAGCACTGTGTGATAATATATTTTGTACATACGTAGTTGTCTTTGCTTCTTCATCCCACATGTGCATGGGGAGGTCTTGGTCATGAAACATTGTTTTCACTGCTTCCATAATGGTTCTATTATTTGTTTCTGCAACACCATTCTATTGGGGATTGTTAGGAGTGGTCAGTTCCCTCTTGATTCCCACCTCCTTGCAAATTACTTCAAATTAATTTGAAGCATACTCTCCACCATTATCTGAAATCAGTGTCTTGATTCTTCTTTATGAATGGTTCTCTATCAAGGCTTTGAATTCCTTGAATTTCCCGAACACTTGTCTCTTGGTATTCAAGAAATATATCCATGTCTTTATTGAATAGTCATCAATAAATTTTACCTAATATTAATATCCATGTAGTGATATGGAGGGCATAGGACCACATACATCAGAATAAATTAGTTCCAATGTACCTTTAGTATTTGTTTCACTTTTAGGAAAGGGATTCTTGATGTTCTTTCCTCTTACACATCCTTTGCAAGTTACCTCATGATCAATCTTCAGATATGGTAACCCTGTTACCAGCTTTCTTACCTAGTGTAGTGCTTTGTATTTGATGTGAGCAACCCTTCTATGCCACATTTCACTTGAGCTAGTAGTCTCATGGAAAAGGGATGTCTCTGGATTCCCTTTGAGTTTGTATAGTCCTCCTTCTTCTTCACCAATGACCACAACATCTTCAAGTGTATTTCCTTTGGACCACATAAATACTTGTCCATCTATGAAAGAAACTCTACATCCTTTCTTATCCAGTGAGATATAAAGCAGGTTCTTTTTCAACCCTGGTACATATAATACTTCCTTCATCTTCATGGAAGTCCCAGAGTCAAGCTTGTAGCTTAATTCACCAATACCTTTGATGGGATATTGATAGTTGTCTCCCAATGATACTTTTTGAGGAGAGTTATTTTCTTCAAGTCTTGATAGAGTTTGCTTCTTCGCTGTCATGTGCTTTGAAGCACCACTATCAATAAGCCATGTATACTCTCCAGGTGATACAGACCCAAAGAGTGTAGAGAATAGTACATATTCTTCTACATCTTCTTCTTTTGTTAGTGTCTTTCAAGGTCTTTGTTCCTCATCCTCATCTTCATCTAGATGAGCATGATGTCTCTGATTGTTGTTCTTCTTTAGTGATGGAAACTCTCTGGAAAGGTGTCCTGTCTTATGACAGTTGTAGAATTGATACTTTGAGTAATCTTTCTTTTTCTTTTGAAACTCCTTCTTTGAAGGTTTATGACTACCTTTCTTGAAGTTTGATTGTTTTCTTCCTTTAGTATTGATGGCTAGAGCTTGATCGTCTTCTATGAGTAGAGATTATCTATTAGATACTCTAGTTTCTTCTTGAATGCAATCTTCCCATACAATGCCAAACTTAATACTTTATTTTCTTGCACATAGATTCTGTATGAATGAGTCCCAAGGTCTAGTGAGATCATTGAGAGAAGTCATAACTAGTTCATCCTCATCATGGGTGTCTCCAATAGCACTTAGTTGTTTCATGAAATGAGATACCCTTGTGAAGTAATCTTGAATCGGTTCCCCTTTGCTCATCTTGGTGCCCTTCAGTTGAGCTCTCAAATTCATCTTTTTGTTGATGTTCCTTCCCTCATACATTCTAGAAAGTGTATCGTACATTTGATTTGGTGTATTCTTAGATGACACTTGAGGGATCAAGTGATCTTTGATAGAATCAACAATGATCTTCATTGCCTTGATTAGGTCTTGTTCATACTTATCCTTAGCTTCATCTTATTTAGGTTATGAAACTTCATCCTTGATGTACTTCTCAATACCATTCTCTTTCAGAATGATACCAATCCTATACTTCCATACGAGGAAGTTTTCTATTCCTTCCAGTTTATCCTCAAGCTCAGTGCTTGGGGCCATCTTATCCAAGAGGTCACTAAAAATGTAAATTTATCAAAATTAAAAGTTGACCTTAGTAGGATATGCACTTGTCTGAGGTGCGTTGGTTGGTCCACTTGGTTTCTGGAGATCCCAAATATTCACCCTTCAAAACTTGCTTGCGAGGTAGTAGCTTCTTCATAATTTCTGGTTTTGGTTTTCTGGTTCAGGGAAAAAATAGGGTTTGGATTTCCCGAATATTCAACAACCCAAAAAACTCAATCATAGGCTCAATAGATACACTCTAGGGATTCACAACTTTCTATCCAAGTAGATTTTCCAAATTCCAAATTTTGCAGAAACCCTAATTTCTTCGAGAGAGGGAGGAGAGAGAGTTTCACCTTGTAAAAGTTGTTCTATTCAGTCTAGCTCTAATACCATGTTAATATTTCATATGATAGACTAGATATCATTAGTGTTCAATCCAAATTCACAATATTAGCATATGCAAAATCATTGAAAGAAACACAATCAAAAGATAAACATAATATTTATCCTAGGAAACCCTCAAGGGGAAGAAAACCCAACAAAACTTACTTTGTATAAGAGGTATACGATATAAACCCAAAACATGTATTCTCCTCATCATTTTTATGTCTATATCTCTCTCCTATGTGCTACAAAGTGAGTGAGTATGTGTTATAATTAGGAATAAATCTCCTTTATTTAAGTCACTTGAATTTCACCCTAACAAGTTGGCCCCACTAAATTGACTTGGCTGACTTAACCTAGGAAGACTAAAAACAATATTATATTGTATTCATTGGGGTACTATTGACCCAACTTACAATGTAGGATTTACCTCATGACTCTATGATGCCCAATTACAATAATAACATCCCGACGAAGGAATAACAACATCTACCTTGGGGTGAATCAGTAAAATACATTTAGAGTATCCTTTGAAGCTACAATATTTCAACATGTTCTTTGGTGACAGCACCTCCCATGGAAAAATCCTGAGAAATGGGAGGAATAAAAGACTTAGATATCCAATCGAAATGTAATTGGTCGAGAATAGGTGCTTTAATCAATTCGAGTCATCGTATCGACTCATGCATGCGATCGAATATATGGGTGGAAGTGGTCCGACAAAGCGAGGTTAAAGGATCCGTACCCTTTTCGTACCGAATTAGAAGTTGAAAATTTGTTACAAATTCCATTGATAAGGTGTTAAAATCCCAAAAAGAGCGTTGGGAAAATTCTATATACCACTTAGCGACAGTCTCGGTGAGGGTCCTTTGAAACAATCTCAAACAGATCGAACCATCCATGAAAGAGTTAGACAAGCACCACAAATGATAGGCCATAACATGGTTTTTGGGGTCCTCACCAGCTTTTCCATCAAACTTGGGTATATCCAAAGGAAAATTTACTGGAACAGAAGGCCATGAAGATTCATGGTGAATAGGATTGTTGATTAAACATGACAAATCTGGAAGATCAAGTGTAGCCAGAAAAGGAATTTGTTGGTTTAGTTGTGTATACTGGTAATATTGATAAGGCATATGAATACCATTAGGGCCATAAGAACATTGATAAATGAGATTCAATGATAATCTGATAACATGTTAGTTTGGTTGTGGTTGGTTTCCAAATGTGCCACCTGATGGTCCCCTAGTGAGGGGCATCTAGGTGGACCTCCAAGTGGTGGAACTCCGAGCTGTAGACCTCCATATGGGGGACATCTAGTTGAAACCCTGGGTGGGGGATCTTGATATGGGCCTCCAGTTGGGGGACCTCCGAGTGGACCTCTAGGTGGGGTACCTCTGGGAAGACCTCAAAATGGAGGACCTCTGGGTGGACCTCCAAATGGAGGACCTCTGGGTGGACCTTAGGATGGGGGACCTCCGAGTGGCCCTACATATGGGGGACCTTTGGGTGGACCTCTAAATGGGGTACCTTTGAGTGGACCTCCATAGACATTCGACCATTTAGGTTTCCCCCATGGGGTGTTAGGGTTACCATGATAAGGGATACTGGGAAGCACATTTTTCGTGGCAATGGGTTGATAGTTTTGGGTATCCATTTATTATTGATTTCCTTGGTAAAGGTACCCCCATGTAGGTTTATTAAACATCGGTTGAACCCACGGTGGTTGTCTCAATATGAAAGAAGGAACAATCACATTTGTGATTGTGGAGGGTAGTCTAGCCATGGGATTCCCTAGAGCAACACTCTGCCCAATATTTGAACTAGCTCTCATGATCATAGTGACATCTTGTTATGGGTATTTCCTTTCAGTGACATGGTTCATAGGATAAATAGGGATAGAGGGGAGATATTGAGCCAACAAGGCAGGGATAGAAGGATGCCGAAGATCATAAGAAACCAACTTTGAACTGGTATTCTAGATACAACAGAAGCACAAGACCAAATAGAGGCATGGTATTCAGGAGTGGATCTTCCTGAACGACTTGGAAAAGGAGAGAGACTTCTCCTTTTTATGATTTCCCACCTCGTGCGTAAATTGGAAACCATCTCACGGATGGGTCGAAAATACTTGTCATTTGATAATAACAATCTCAAATTAGCTGGAGGGTGGAATAAGATAAAGAAGTGGTGTCGTACTCAGAAATTGTCGGTCCTAAGGAAGTCTCCCAAAAAGGATAATTTGGAATGTTGGGTGTTATAATGCCTAGATTAATTCACCTAATATTTAATTGTCGATCGGGGTTGGTAGGGTTTGATTTGCTACAAAATATATGCGAAGGTAAAGGGTGTTGCATAAATATTTTAACAAACAAAAGATTGAAAGATATTTCAAAATGAAAAACTGAGTCAAACTCCTAAGAATGAAATTATTAATATAATTGAACCAAGACAAAACATCAAACTAAAATAAGATCAAGCTATATTACTTTATTTAACAAATGAGAATACAATCACTACTTTTTACGACAAAGTCTATTTAATGAATTCAAAAACTAACTAAGCAAAGAAAGTGTACATTTGGAAATGAAAGTACAACAACTAAATAATTTATAAAAAAATAAATCCTAACTAAAAGGGATACTATCAACAACTACTTAAAAGGATATGATGCAAAGAAAACTTAAATAAGTGAATGGAAAACTAAGTAAGAGAAACAAGTAGAAAACTTAATAAAAAAAACTGAATAAGAGAAGCAAGTAGAAAACTTAATAAAGAAACTGAATTCTATCCTATAAGTCCATGTTGGTAATCACACAGTGAAAAATGAAACTATTCCTAAAGATAACACTACTAATCCTAAGTTTTACATGCAAATGGATAAATTAATCCAAAAACATAATTATAAAAAAATACAATAGTAAGAAGAATCAGAAACAAATAAAAGAAACAAAACATACCCTAACTCAAAAGCATGTTCAAAGGGAAAAGAGGTAGAGAAAAGAATAAAACTTTAATAAATAACCTAAAACAGTCAAACTTATAGTCTAAATAATAAATAAAACTGTTATCTAACTATTACAGTCGAAGCATACATCAAATACTAAAGAACCAGAACTTAAAACAATTTTAAAACACATTAAAAACACTAAAAACTGAACTGTGGGATGAATGACAGACTGAATTGTAGGTCTGCAAAATAGACTGGAAGGAAGGTCATAATGATAGGCTGAACATACTGTCTGAATGGCAGTCTGTATAAAGAAAACAATATAAAATAACCTAAATGATCTACTTCTCAGCTGATTTTATGCATATGAAGATGCAATGCATAAGGAATAGTAAATAAACCTATTTAATCATCAAATTTAGCAGTAAAATAAACTTAAACAAATTCATGAACATCAAGAATCATTGCTTATTAATAAACAAACCAAAATTCAAATTGCATAATCTTATAACAGAGAAGAAATAAGCAGAACTTAGTTTATTTAAATTGATAAAAACAATCTACTCTATCTTCTTATGAAAAAAACTAAATAATAAGCTGAAAATGAAATGACAGAAACAAATGGAAAACAACTATGCACACAACCTAGATATTTAATTCTAGAAATAAAATGCATTGCAGAAAGTAAATGAAACAAACATTTATAGTAACTTAATGAAATAAACAAACTAGAAATCAAAACTGAATTAGCTACAAAGAAAAATAACGAAAACAAGAAAAGAAAACCTTTGATTGATGAGGAGCCCTCTCAGCAATCAGGGGTGACTCTCAACTAGGGCTTACACAAACAAAATCATGAACAACGAAATGTATAACTTCTATTAAAAATACTGAACAATATTACAACGTTCTTCTCTCAGAAAACTGAATTTCTAACTAATGAAAATGATCCACACCCAAAACTCACATAGAGGCTGGTATTTATATTGTTTACAAGAGATGAGCAAGTCGACCCTTTAGTGGTTGACTGCTTTCTAAATTTAGTCAATCATAAAAGTTGTTAACAAATCAAATCCCAGCGCACAGGTATCTTCCTTCTCTTTTGTGAGTCTGGTCCTCTTCATCGTGATATGTCATGCAAGATCCTTCCTTATAATGGCTGATGGAATGGTGTCAAGAAAAGGAAGGATACATGGTAGGTCTTCTAGAATGGAGACATTCCACCCTTTAAACACATGGGCAGTAGGTAGGTTACAAATCTGTTCCATCGTTTAATGCATGGTATTGGTTATTAACAGCGTGCAGACTGATTAGTGATCTAGATGGAAAGATGGATAGAGAGATGGAAGGTGAGCTACGTCATGAGCTGAACAGCGAGCTGGATCGTGAGCTAGACAGGGAACTAGATCATGAGCTGGACAACGAGCTGTGTCATAAGCTGGATAGCGAGCTGGATGAGTTGTCTGTTTGTTTGTCTGTTTGCGTACTTGTTATTAATTTTCCCAAACAGATTATATAACTTGCAAATGGATATACACATTAAGTAACATATCACATATGCTTTAAAGAATGTTAATTTAAATCAATAAAATCATAAAATGACAATAACAAATGGATTATATATAAACCTTTAATTTATTCATACCTTGGGATAAATGGTGATCTGCGTGGCAGAAAATACATAAAAAGATAACAAAACATATGTTTAAATGAGTAATTTAATTGCCAAAAATGATAATAAATTTGGGTTCAACATGGACCAAATTCCGATGCCACATGGTCATATGAGGGTGGAGCAAACACCCAATCTTATGCACCAGAATGGAATTCTATGGAAAAATGAAATATTGAATCATGTGAAGGAGGTAATTGTACCAGTACCTAGGTAGAGGTAGGTGGATTCTCTAAAGGAGAATACTCTTCTCCTGATTCAACAACCAGAACACCTTCCATAGATGGATTAGTTGTGACAGGTTGATCCATGGTCACCCTTTGTATTTCTTCCACGGTGGGAGGAAATTCAAGCGGTAAACCCTGCAATCTACGAGATATGCTCACAGGTAGTTCAACTAGAATAATGGATAAACACTTATACTCTAAAAATTTACTATTCAAAAATATCACACACAAACAATCCTATGCAAGATAATGTCACAAGAAAACTTAAGTGATACAAGGGGCTGAAAAATCTAAAACCTCACTAGGATTGTTGAGTTGCGTAACTCGTGATATACAGTAGGGTCCAACAATAAAACACGACAAGGAGGATTAGGACCGTACCCTTTCCTGAATGCCCGACTACCTGGAAAACACTTGTGTAGCAGCTCCCCAGGTGTTGTTCTCGGTGTATTTCTTCAACAAGATAGCCAAAAGGATTTTATTAGCTGGTGTCGGTTCCTAGAAGGGTATCCCTATATACACAAGGTACATGGGAGATCAAGTCTGTGTTAGTGTTGTCTGATGCAAAACCATCTGAAAGGGGCCTTCCAATATACTATCGAGTACGTGAATAAATTTTTGATATACCTCGAGGGTATGCAAAAAGTCATTCGATATACCAATTGGTACATGGAAGAATCGTGCAATCCTCATGATGCAGTGCAGGAAAAGAATGCAGTGCAAGAAAATAATGAAATTACTAAAAAATAGTATAGAATTCGAAACACATCTTCTAACCTATCACTCAAATTACTAAGAATTTTAACCTAATCTACCGTTCAATTTTATCTTGATGGTTAAGGAATTTTTGTGGAATATGAGGAAACTGCAAGATTAAATTATCTAAATTCCCATGCAATTTTCCTTTCTATGAAAACTATCTAGAGTAAGGGAGAGGTTCTTTATTTTCAAATCACTAAATGAAAACCATGCGATCCAAACAACTTGTTCCTCAAACTTCAATTACTTTCAAACAAGCAAAAACTCTAAAGCTACCATTTAAAATATCTCTAATGTAAAAAGGGAAAGGCTTTGTAATGCACAAATGTCTATTTTTTCTTACTAAATGTTAAAAAAGAAAACACTTCTAATGATTTAACCAAACCAAAAGAAAGCAATCAAAATTTTCTTTTGCCTTTTGATATAATTTCTAAATAAAGAGATGAAAAAATTCACACTACAAAAGTGAAAAAAATATACGATCTTTTTGTTCCACAGATCTATAAAGAGATTCTAAAGGACTAGTCATACAAACCATACACCCAAAACCTAATTTCCACACAAAAAAATTCAATTTCATAGGTTCTACTAAGACATATTTTCAATATCTAAACTGGAAAAGTAATATCAGGATAAACAGGCACAATAAGACCCGTGAATGAGCAGAAAAGTAGATGGACCAAACCCAACAGAAAGTAAAAATTTCAAAAAAAGTTGTAGAGTTGGAGAAATCCTACCTTGGCGCACTCTACAGGGTAGAACCAGGGTGTTGTATAATGGTCAACGCAGTCTGATTCTTTTTCAATGCCAAAAACGACGCTTTCTAACTCTGGGAAGAAGGCATCGATGACACTATTTGATAGTGGATAATAGGCGTTAGGGGCAGTCCGACGCTATGTTAAAAACACCTAGGTGCGTCGGTGGATATAGAAACCAAAAGAATCAAATAACCTTGAGGATAATACCATGTGAATCAAACTAGAATTAGGGTAAGAATAGACATGAACCAAAGAAGGAAAATGACGGTGAAGTAAGGTGGATTACTCACCTTAGATCCTTAAATGAGTGAGAGAAAAAACTTTGTAAGCTTGTAATCAAAAGAAAAAACAAAATTCACAGTCCGATTAGTTTTTCCTAGTATGGTTGCCAATTTTTTTAACGGGAATATTCAATCAACATGAAAAATATCATTCCCTTAGTCTACATGGAGTAGATCTAAAAATCAAATCCTACAGTGATGCATTGTTCTCCTAGATAAATGAACTACTTGAATGTTAATATTTCCTTACCTTAGTGTTGAAGGTTGTCCTTGTATTACGTATCCTTCGTGATAAAATGTACTTGCAAATAACATGAAGAACAAGAAAAATGGTGAAATAAACAAGACAATCCAAATACCTATACTAATAGTTAAGGAGAAAAGTAATGAACAATTGATATTGACACAAATTGTTCATGGAAAAGGAGAACATGTTTTTATTAATAACATAAGAAGAGGAAGACACATACGCATCCTTGACGTTAAATCCTATTTTTGTGAAAATATGATTCACAACAAGTTCTAGGAGTTGAGAGAATCCTCACAACTAAAGAGTTTCACAAATTATGCAGAAAATTGTGAAAAAGAGCAATATTAACACATAGAGATGGTGCCAATAATTGAAGTTTTTATTTCTGTACAACTTGTAAATATGTCTTGAACATTTTCATAATACAATGGGATAAAATCATTATATACACATGTCATACATGTGTATATACACGTGGCAAGCTTAGATTGGAACTTAAAACCCCCCTAGGTTGACCATTGAGCTCCCAAACCACCTAAAACGGTCACAAATGGACATGTGAACGTGGGTGAAGTATGATAGATCATAAATAATCATATTCTAGGTGTGATGGAGTGCATGGGTTAGTGGGAGTGGATCTAGGCAACATTTAATGGTCCAAAAGAGCACAAAATAGTCAAATACAATGCATGGGAGCCTCTAGTCAAACCAGTTCCTTGTTTTAAGGAGTGGAAGTTCCTCAAGGACTGAAATTTCATTAATGAGGGTGCTCATGCTCTTGTTTTACCAAAAATAGGGTGTTTGGGTGCATTAATGAGTCCAAAACCCCCATATACCTTGCTAGACCAACATAAACAATGTTACCATATAACATAAGTGTAAAACAAATGAAGTGTGTCCTAGGTGGTATATGACCATGGTAATAGGTGGTATGATTTTATAACACCCCCCCATAACCCTGATTTATTTTAACTGCATCAAAAAAATTGAGGCCATGGCAACTAAGGATCAAGTCACCTCTTACAAAAATTTATTTGTCAATGTAAAAGCGAGGAAAGAGGCAAAAATTCATGGGGAAAATACTCTCTGAAGAATGGAAATGAAATAGACATGATGAAAATTTATTCAAAATGTCTTCTTCTTCACTTGAATGATTTGAAAGAACAACTTCTTGGTGATAGACTTGGTGAAGATATTGTGGATGTCAATATCATGCATCAATGCATCAATGTGTTGTAGACAAAGAACATCTAGAGAGGCCCCTTGAAGGTCATCATTTAATGATGGAGGAGCATCATTATAATTTTTTTTCTACAAACATACTATGATATGGAAGCATAATCAATAATGGAAAATATATCTCTGCAAATTCCTTCCCAAAGAGCATCAAAAGACTCAACAAAACCAGCTTCTTGTGTAGCTTCAATATCATGAATTAAACCATGAATCTTCTTCCCAATTTGATGAAGCACCTTAATAACTTTGTAAAAAATATCACGAGACTCTGAAATATTAAAATAGAATCATATAGAGCATAAAATATCAGAGGTTAAGTGTCTCCATGGGCGAACGGGTCCATACTGGAAAAAGAGTGGGCAACTAGATCACACTAATAGTTGAACGAACTTGGATGGTCTGAAGACTTGAAATATGAACCATAGGTGGTGATATCAAGTCCATACATGTGGAAAAATAGTTGATATAATTCCAATGGAATGTATTTCCAACCAATGAATGATATGCAAGACATAAAAACAACATACACAAGTGACATAGTATTAGAAGCAATGCAATTTTGAGATTTTCAAAATGGCGAACTTGGGGGTTGTAGGGAATTTTGGGAATAAAATGGTTGGGAAAATGAGTTTAATCCTGTCATATCCTACATATCACCTTCATAATCATAATAGGAAGTATTTTAATGGAGTGGGAAATATCTTTCAGAAGACAAGTCGAAAACTAGTGAAAATTGACTAGTTTTTGGAAGAAACTTTGGAGAACTGTTTGGGGTTTTTTCCAAGGAAGGGATGGAGGTTTCAGAATATTATAGATCAGAATTTAAATCAGAAACAAATATATATAAAAAACATAGATATGAGAAACTTTTTTAACCCTAGAACCCAAAGCATACAAGCGCTTACCATCTTGTTGTTCCAAGGAGATCTTGCGTTCTTCTCTTGTTGTAAAATCTGGAACATCAATATTGTTTCCTTCAAGTAGCTTGGTCATGATGTCCAAATTAATTTAAAAAAAATATGTTTCATGATGTGAACCTATGCAATAACCACATTTAGGCTTCTTTCTCTTACTCTTCATCCTCTTGGATTTCGAATCCTCATCAGTTGAATTGGAGTTGTCTACATCCGAATGATTCTTCTCCCTCCCTCTTCGCTACATCAAATATTTGGATTTATTCTTGCATTTGTCTTGATTTGACACACATGTATCAAGAGATTGATCCTTAGTGGATTTCATGGTACCCATTTGAACCAATTTGTATTGTTCTTGAGCCAAAGACTCCATGAAGTCTTCCAGTGAAGGCATTCTCCAATTTCGAACTGTTAGCTTACCCGAGTGGAATGTTGAGACGAACACAAAATAATTAGACCCTATCTTCAAAAGGATAAATAATATTAGGTGATATTATTTCTTCTCTATTCCACATTGTTTCTGCTGAAGCACCAATGATTTTAACTTTGTGAAGAAATATTGGATCGTCTCAAAGTGAGTTGGGCTTGATGATATCAACTCATTTTCGAGTTGGCGTCCTCTCATCTCATCAGTATTCCCAAATAGTGATTCGATATTGAGACAAAATTAATTGGGTGTAGTAAAACTGTCTACATGGAAAATAAGATCCCTCTAAATACTAAGACAAAGCATCCCGAATGCCTCATCCAACCTGTTGAAATACTTGGATTTTTGCACAGCAGAGTTGGAGTCATTCTCAATCCCCATGGTTACTCTGTAGAGTCCATTTGACCTCAACTGGATCACCATTTTGACCTTCCATTCAAAATAATTGAATGGGGTAATAAATACATGACTCCATTCCATTTCTTCTTGCACTATGAGTCACAAAGACATTGAAACTACTTGCAATGCAAACACTCAATCTTTTCTGGAAGAGACTCTATATAGAAAATCAAACTCTATGAATTCAATTTGCATATCCAAAGAGATATAATACCATGTTAAAATATTATCCACAACAATATCTAGGATCTAAGAGAATCCTCACAAATAAAGAGTTTCACAAATTATGCAGAAAACAGTGAAAAAAGAAATATTAACACATAGAGATGGTGCCAATAATTGAAGTTTTTATTACTGTACAACTTGTAAATATGTATGGAACATGTTTAAAATACAATGGGAGAAAATTGATATCCTTAGGAGGCTAATTGGTGGCATACATGTGGCAGGCTTAGATTGGACCCAAAACCCCCCTAGGTGACCAATGAACTCCCAAAAAACCTCAAATGGTAATGACTAGCCATGTGAACATGGGTGAAGCATTATAGATCATAAATAAGAGTAGGGTAGGTGTGATGGAGATCATGGGTGAAGTGGCTCTAGGAATCATTTAATGGTCCAAAAGAGAAAAAATGCTCAAATATAATGCATTGGCGCCTCTGGTCAATCTAGTTCACTGTTTTAAGAAGTGGGAGATCCCCAATCAATGAAAATATCATTAATGAGGGTGATCATACCCTTGGTTCACCATAAAAAGGGCGCTTGGGTGCATTAATGAGTCCAAAAATCCCATATACCTTGCTAGACCAACATAACCAAGATTTGAACCACATAACATAAGTCTAAAACAAAGGAAATGTGTCCTAGGTGGTATGTGACCATGGTACTAGGAGGTATGATTATATAATAGGTTCTCATAATTATTTTGACCTCACTTTTACACACACTCTACAAGCTTTGCAAGCCTCAGTCACTATCACACTATCTTTCCTCCTATAGTAGCTATGATTCCAGCAACATGAAGACGTTGTCTTGGTATTCTCCCCCCCTCTCACCCATGAGGAGAAGAAGAATGTATAAATGGGACAAAACAATTCAAACAAGGTTTATATATTTTGGGAGGAAGGTAGGGAATGATCCCTAGAGGCTAGGGGCTCGAGTGCCACCTATTCCAAGTAGTTAAGATCAACCTCCACGAGGACTTTCATCTAGAAGGTTCTTGAAATATCTTTTTTTTTCCTTTTTAATAGTACTGACGCTCTCTACATATGGGAAAGTTTTAAAAAAGTGCTTTGTCCTGAGGCCAGGAGTGTCATCGACACACTATGTCAGTAGGAAAGAGGTGTCAAGAAGGCTTGACACCCTATGTCAAGAGACAAGGTGCATCAGACATCCTAGAACTGGGAAAAAATATCTCAAAAATATGTCTTGGCCATGTCACTTCACAGGATTGAGCATAGAAACCAATTTTAGGTGTAACACTGCTTGCAACCAAACTTGTTTAAAAGGAGTAGTGTTAACAAAGTACCCCACTTATCTGAGCATGTGTAATCCTTGGTCCCTTAGGTAATTTACCATATAATGTGGAAGTATATGGGCACCATTAAAACAAATCCATGGGTCTTGTCCTAATATGATATTTTTTTTAAAATTTCATATGATTAGCTAAAACATCAGTATTTCATTTCTTTTTTCATAACAAAAGCATATAAACATGATCACTGAAAGAAACAGTATCACAAGAACAACATAGATTTATCTTGGGAAAACCCTAAAGGGAAAAACCCAACAAAATCTTCCTCAATATAGATGCCTCAAAAGATAAAAGGGAAAACCAAAAGGCTGATCAAATACTGATCCTCCTCCTTCTCCAACTACTTCTCTCTCCTCCACTAATGCGCTACACAAGTGAGTGTGTGTGTTCCAAATGAGGAGCGCCACACCTCTATTTATATTCATCTGTTCACTTTAATAATTAAATCCTACATGTAGGCTTGAGTTAATCATGTAGGCTCGAGTTACACATGTAGGCTCAAGTAACCACACTGGGGTGCTAATGACCCACCTTTACAATTAAAGGGGACTACCTCATGACTCTTATTAGTTCTTCTGATTAGAAGCATCGGGGTACAAAGTAATACAAGTGGTTCTCCTGGTAGGACCATCGAGGACCACAAAAAGATACATATAGAATATTCTTCGAAGTTACAATATTTCAACGCTCCCCCTTAATGAGAAGGATATTCTACAGCAACATCATCAACAACAATAGTAGGAGAGAGATAGAGGACATCATCAACATCATCAGGGTAACACATCTATAAATCATTGGAATATTTTCAACATCATATAGTATTCATCTTCAATCTTTCATGACAACAACTCTTTGACCTTTCGATCAGCATCAACTTCTTCAACACATTGACCTTTCAATCGGCAACATCTTCAACACTTGATATTTTGATCAGTAGCAACATAATCATCATCACACTCTGATATTTCGATCAGAAACATCATCATCATCATCACACTCTGATATTTCGATCAGAAACATCATCATCATTAGCAACAACCTGCAAACCATAGTACAAAGACAAAGAAGTCTTTGGATCTCTTTTGGACTTAAAGTCCAGGGATGCTGCAATCCTACCACATTCTCAACAACCAAAGTCACCAGATTGATTACGGGATAATTAGTCCCTATAACTTTAGGACTAAGTCCAAGGATGATGCAATCCTACCACCTTCTTGATGACCGAAGTCACTGGATCCATTCTAAAGCAAAGTTCAAGGATGATACAATCCTGCCACCTTCTCGATGACCAAAGTTCACCGGATCCATTTTGAACCAAATTTCAAGGATGATACAATCCTACCACCTTCTCGATGACTGAAGTTCACCAGATCCGTTTTGAACCAAAGTTTAAGGATGATACAATCCTGCCACCTTCTTGATGACCAAAGTTCATCAGATCCATTTTGAACCGAAGTTCAAGGATGATACAATCCTGCCACCTTCTCGATGACTCAGGTCACTGGATCCATTCAGGACATATGTACCAGGATGATACAATCCCTCTTCATTCTTGAGGACCGAGGTCACCGGATCACTTCTGGACATATGTCCTGGGATGATACAATCCCTCTTCATTCTCGAGGATCGAAGTCCCTAGATCACTTTAGAGAAAGTGCCTAGGGATGATACAATCCCACTGCAACATCACTACTCCCCCTTTCGGGGAAGGTCTTTCTGAACAAAACCAAGCTTGTCTCGAAAGTTTTTGAACTTTACTTGGGATAGAGGATTTTTCAACGCATCAGCAACTTGTTCATCAGTACTCACATACTGGAGCTTTATGGCTCCTTTCTACATCATATCTTGAATGTAGAAATACCTGATTTCTATGTGCTTTGATCTGTCATGGAACATAGGGTTCTATGTCATCTTTATACAACTTTGGTTGTCACATAGAATCACGACAGTGTCCAACTCTGGGTTGAATAATCTTGACATCAGCTTTTGAATCCATATAGCGTCACGACTAGCAGAGCAAGATTCTATATATTCTACTTTGGCTATGCTTAGAGCAACACTGGATTGCTTTCTGCTAAACCATGAAATCATAGCAGATCCTAGACTATAGCATCCACTTGATGTGCTTTTCTTGTTTGAGATACTTTCGGCCCAATCTACATCTGTATAGCCATACAATCTATACTCATGGCTATTATCATAGTATAGACCAAAGTCTATAGTCCCTTTCAAATATCTCATCACATGTTTTGCAGCTACCCAGTGAACCCATCTAGGTTGAACTAGATATTGACTTAAGGTGTTCACAACAAAACAATTGTCAGGTCTGGTGTTTGTTAAGTACATCAATGACCCAATAATCTGTTTGTAATGAGTCACATCCACTAAATCTGATGAGTCATCAGCTAACAACTTCAAGTTGGAATCCATGGGTGTGGCCATGGATTTGCATTCCAACATATTGAATCTTTTCAATATCTCTCCTGCATACTTTCCCTGGTTGAGAAAGATTCCTTCTGAACTTTTCCATACTTATAGACCTGGGAAATAATGCATTAACCCAAGGTATTTAATCTCAAATTATTCTGCTAGTTTCTTCTTGCTTTCCATAATCTGTTTCTCATTCCCTATCAAGAATAAGTCATCCACATATAGTAGTAGGATGACAGGTTCATCTTCTACAACCTTGAGGTAAAGGTTAGGATCAGATTTACTCTTGGTAAAGCCCATGCTTGACAGGAAACTATCTATCCTTTCATACCAAGATCGAGGAGCTTGTTTAAGACCATACAAGGCCTTCTTCAATTTGCATATGTGACTATTTCTATCTTCAAATTCAAATCCTTGTGGTTGTTCTATGTATACTTCTTCTTCAATCACACCATTTAGAAAAGCTGTTTTCACATCCATCTGGTGTAAGTCCCACTTCATCATGGATGCAAGTGCCATGATAACTCTAATCGAAGTATACCTTGCTACTGGTTAAAATTTATCTTCATAATCAATTCCCTCTTTCTAAGAGAAAACTCTGGCCACAAATCTTGCTTTATACTTCTCGATACTTCCGTCAGCTGCATGCTTTATTTTTTATATCCATTTGGAGGATACTATACTCTTTTCTTCTAGTTTGGGAACTATATTCCATACATCATTCTTCATTATTGACTGGTATTCTTCAGTCATTGCTTCTACCCATTCTTTCTTATGTACCGCTTCTTCATAGTTTGTAGGTTCTTTATCTACAAGATCACACATCAAGGCTACATAGTTGGAAAAAGTCTTGGGTTTCTTTCTTTCCCTTGTGGAGCCTTCAGGATCTCCATATATTTCTTCTTCTCATATAATTGCTCTTGTCCAAGCAGGCTTTCTCTTTCTTGATATCTCCATCATAGGGGGTTCTTGTTATTTTGCCATGTCATGTTCTATAGGAGCTTCATCTTCGGGGAGACATGTAGTTTCTTTATTTCTGGGAGATGCCTCTTCTTCATATACTTCTTCATGTTGGCACTTCCTGGATCTCTTGAGAGATGCCTCTTCATTGAATGTCACATCTCGACTGATTTCCATGTGATGGAATCCAGGAATGTAGATTCTGAATGCTTTGGATACTTCACAATATCCAAAAAATATCCCCTTCTTTCCGGAAGGGTCTAACTTGGTTCTTTTCTCTTTTGGTATATGAATATATACTGGATAGCCAAATATTTTGAGGTGACTTACCTCAGGCTTCTTTCCTGTGAACATCTCTTCTGGAGTCTTGAACCCAAGAGCACCGTGAGATATTCTATTCTGTACATATACAGTAGTTCTTGTCGCTTCTTCCCATAGATTCATTGGAAGATCTTGATCATATATCATTGTCTTCACTGCCTCCATGATGGTTCTGTTCTTTCTTTCCGCAACCCCATTCTTTTGAGGATTGTAGGGAGTAGTTAGTTCCCTCTTGATTCCGGCATCTTTGAAAAAAGCTTCAAATTATTTTGAGGTATACTCTCTGCCATTGTCTAATCAGAGTGTCTTTATTTTATTGTCTGAAAGATTCTCTATCAAGGCTTTGAACTCCTTGAATTTTTCAAACACTTCACTCTTTGCTTTCAAGAAGTATATCCAAGTATTTCTTGAAAAGTCAACAATAAATGTGATATAATATTCAAATCCACTTAAGGATGTAGAATACATTGGACCACATACATCTGAATGAATCAATTCCAATGTACCTTTTGTCTTTGTTTCACTTTTTGGAAATGGATTCTTGATGTTATTTCCCTTCACACATCCTTTGCAAATGCCTTCATGCTTGATCTTCATGTCTAGTAATCCCATCACTACTTTGTTCACATGAGATAGAGCCTTGTAATTAATGCGGGAAAGCCTTCTATGCCATAGTTCACTAGGGTCAGTGGACTCATGCACAAGGGCTATTTCTGAGTGTCCCTTGAGTTTATACAAGCCTCCTTCTTCTTCACCAACAATGATTGCATCTTCAATATTATTTCCTTTGGGCCACATGAGTACTTGGCCATCTATGAAAGCAACTATGAATCCTTTCTTATCTAAAGCTAAGATAGAAAGTAAATTCTTCTTTAGACCAGGTACATATAATAAATATTTCCTCTTTAGGGGATTACCTGAATCATGTTTGTAACTTGCTTCACCAACTCCTTTGATCGGATATTGATAGTCATCTCCTAGGGATGCTTTCTGAGGAGAGCTCTTTTCTTCAAGTTTGGACAGAGTTTTCTTTTGTCCTATCATGTGCTTTGAAGCACCACTATCAATAAGCCAAGTGTCTTCTCCAGGTGTTATAGACCCAGAGAGTGCAGAGAATAGAAAATACTCTTCTGCATCTTCTTCTCTTGCTTGTTTTCTTGGAGGTCCTTCTTCTCCTTCTTCTTCATCTTCATCTTCTGCTAGATGAGCATGATGTATTTTGTTGTTGTTGATCCTCTTTCTATATTCTTACCTCTTCATAGGACAATTTTGGGCAATGTGTCCTATCTTATTACAATGAAAACATTCAAAATTAGAGTAGTCTCTAATGGGAGGATTTTCTCTTACCCTTTGGATTCTTTTGGGAGGTTGAGACTCCTTGAAATTTATTCTCTTGAAATTATATTGGCCTCTTCTTCTTTTGGTGTGAGTGGCTAGGGATTGATCATATTCTTTTAGTAAGTATTCTCTATTTTCCACTCTAGTCTCCTCTTGAATGCAATCTTCCCATACCATATCAAACTTCATGCTTTCTTTTCTGGCACACATCATCTGGATGAAGGACTCCCAGGGTCTAGTGAGACCATTGAGAGAAGTCATAACCATTTCATCTTCATCAAACTTATCTCCAATAGCTTCTAGTTGCTCTTTGATCTGAGAAACCCTTGTGAAGTAGTCTTGGATGGATTCTCCATGACTCATCTTGGTGCTCTTCAGTTGATCTCTTAGATTCATCTTTCTGTTAATGTTTCTTCCCTCATACATTCTGGATAGGGAATCATACATTTATTTTGGAGTATTCTTGGATGACACTTGAGGGATCAAGTGATCCTTAATGGATTCAGCAATAATCCTTTGTGCCCTAATCATATCCTTTCTGTGCTTCTCCTTGGCTTCAGCTTCTTCAGGTTCTGCAACTTCTTCTTTGACATACTTATCAAGATCATTCTCTTGGAGAATGAGACCAATCCTATATTTCCATGCTTGAAAATTCTCTATGCCTTCTAGCTTGTCCTCAAGCTTAGTGATTGGGGCCATTTTGTTAGAAAATCACAAAAAATTGAAATTTTGTGGAATGAGAAACTGACCTTACCAGGAGATGTGCTTGAATGAGGTGAGTTGACTGGTGTGCATGGATTCTGGAGATTTCAATTCTTCACCTTCCAAATTAGACTTGCAAGATTCAACTTTTGCAGCTTTCTGGTTCAATAGTTTTCTGGTGCAGCTATCAAACTAGGGTTTGACTTTCCCAGAGACTCACACACCCAAAAATCTTGATTCTAGGCTCAAAATATGTGCTCTGAGAGGGCGCAACTTTCTATGTAAGCAGTTTTCCAAAACTCAAAATTTTTCTCAAAACCCTAATTTCTTCCAGGGAGAGAGAGAGGGCTATTTCACCTTGTGAAAGCTGTCCTATTTAGGCTAGCTCTGATACCATGTTAAAATTTCATATGCTTAGCTAAAAAATCAGTATTTCATTTCATTTTTCATAACAAATGCATATAAACAGGATCACTGAAAGAATCAGTATCACAAGAACAACATAGATTTATCCTGGGAAAACCCTAAAGGGAAAAACCCAGCAAAAGCTTCCTCAATATAGATGCCCCAAAATATAAAAGGTAAAACCAAAAGGCTGATCAAAGACTGATCCTCCTCCTTCTCCAACTACTTCTCTCTCCTCCACTAATGTGCTACACAAGTGAGTGTGTGTGTTCCAAATGAGGAGCGCCACACCTCTATTTATACTCATCCATTCACTTTAATAATTAAATCTGACATTTAGGCTCGAGTTACACATGTAAGCTCAAGTAACCACACCGTGGTGCTAATGAACCACCTTTACAATTAGAGGGGACTACCTCATGACTCTTATTAGTTCTTCTGATTAGAAGCATTGGGGTACAAAGTAATACAAGTGGTTCTCCCGGTAGGACCATCGGGGACCACAAAAATATACATATAGAATATTCTTCGAAGTTACAATATTTCAAAATTTTTGTCCATCTCCCACTGTCTATACCATCCATTCCCCAATCAAATCAAAGGATTGTAGACTTTCTTCCACATAATATAGATATTTCTTGATTCTTTTGAGATTGTTGAGAAATTGAATGCCAATAGAGATGGAAGTAGTTTCATCATAAGGTATCCAATTATTCTTTACCACATGTATATAATATTCATCCTCCAACATTTCGGTATTTAATTTAAAATGACTTGGATGTTTCATATGGTCAATGAATACCTCCAAATATATAGGGAAGTGATCCAACTCTCCTCCCTCCTCAACACATTGTTTTATGCAAGTTTCATATTGAAAGATACCTTCATTAATAAAAAAACCTATCAAGACATTTTGTGATGCTATCCAGTCAACTACTCATATTCACCAAGTGGGTTATACATTGACTAATGGGATATGATAGAGGGAAATTTTATCCAGCCACCTAAAAAGTAATTAGAAAGGGATTCGTTTCGTGAGTTTGATCCCCAAGACTCATCTTCCCCAATGGAGAAGTTTAAGTTTCCTATATTGATAAGCTTGTCGATTATATGTATTCCTAATATAGAAATATTCTCCTAAAAATTCACCCTCTAATGGTGTGGTCCATAGATATTGGTTAAGGAAAAGGAATGACCAAACTCCCTGGAAAAAAGTTCTAAGCCAAGACCCGAAGAAAAACACCAGCTATCAGTCTAGAGGAAATATTTAATCATTCATTTAGAGATATGCACCCCTTATATTCCAACAACATTTGTACATGTACAAACACCCAACCAAGAAGTAATAATTTTAGATCAGTCACAATAGAGTCTCCCCAAGAAAGAGTTTATTGGATGAAAAAATCGTTGGATTTTGGGATAGAACAAGGTTTTTTAGAGCCAATGTTTTGGAGAGTATAACTAACCCTCTACAATTGACAGAAAAAACTAACATGAAGTAACTGTGACATAGGGATAACTTGCTCTAAGACTCCCTTTAATGGTTTTTTGAACACCCTGCACTAATATCCTGAACTTCTTATTCCCTACGTAGGTTTCATAACCTGATTCCAAACCATGAGGGAGGAGACAGGAAAGGATTATATGATACATAACACTCAAAGTAACCAATTTTATTTTCTCTCCAAATTGGATAATTTCCAAGAGATTTAACATTTTCCATTTGAACCAATGGAGATAGGCCTCCTTCCCCATTTGGAAATGGAGGTGTAAAAAGGACAATGATCAAAAGGATAGACTCATCCAAACAAAATCGTAAAGGATAAAGGAGTTTTGAAAGGGAATATGTCTCAATAATATAGACCAAGTTTTCTACTTCTTGAACTTTCAGTATCCCTAACTCCAAATTATCCATTGTATCTCTATGGCCCCTCAACCAAATCTCATATCAAATTAAAGGGTCATCATCTAAAACATCTACCAAATTCAGGAATCCCTAGGAATTAAAATGAAACTTTAAAGGGATATCCATAGGGGAATGAGGGAGAATATCCCTTGATGGGTTATATCCCATACCAAAAACTTGGTTTCCATACAAAAATAGAATAAAATCCCTAACATCCATAATAGAGGGCTCCCCTAGATTGAGAACCCAAGTTGATAGAGGTGGACTGAAAAAATGAGGAGGATAGGGGCTACCAAAAGAGGAAAAATCCCCAGTGAACCAATTATAACAAGGGAGTAAATAATATTATTAAGAAACCCCTGTGGAGCTACCAATTTGTTTTTATAGGAAAATACACCTATGTTAACATTTAAGCAATTTCTAGTCGAACTGAAAAAATGAAACAAACTACCAACCAAGATATCTGAATCATACCAATTCTAGAAAGGGGTGATGATCCTATATGGAGAAGAAATCATATAATTTACAACCACTATCCTCACCAACACATCCAACATATGTACTTTGAGTTGTAGTAAGCCCTTTCCTTTAATTTGGGACCTCTAACATGTCAAGCGATGAAGAGGTGAAATAAAAAGGCTCACATTCATCTAATCCTCAATGAACAAACTTAACATTCAGTTGATCATCCAAGACAATAGTTAAAGACTCATTCTCCCCTTGTAGTCCAACATACAACTAAGATAATTTAAAACTCTTAGTAAACGACACATATTCAAGCATAGGCGAAATAGTAGCTTCGACCAAGGCCCTTTTCCTCCAAAATGATATCAAGAAGGATTGTGTGCAATGCCTCACCAGGTGACCATAAACATGACACCTATTACACTTGAAAATATACCAATATAGTATAGATATTGGACAAAAGAAAATTTACCGAAAAATATGGTAATCGCCTCATACAAATGCTCTCGAAGGTCTATTTTCACCAATTATTTTTCTACTATCATCATTTCAGTATCCTTGAAACTAAGGTCTGCTACACAAAAATATTCAAGTAGCATACCAATTTTGTGAAAGAACTACATCCTACACAAATTCATTAAGAAACCTATAAGTTTCACCAATATAGAATTATTGTAGGTCTTTTTGTGGAAATTGAACCCAAGTGATAGAACAATTACACTCACAAAATTGCTAATCAAACATGCAAAATTCACACAAAGGAGATTGAAATTGGAGCATAACACAATCCTGTATTGAATAAGTGTACATCATCTAACCTGACTAAGTAATAGGGTGTCCAAATATAATTACATCATATATTCGAAAGCATAAGGATTCTATTCGAATTGGTAAAAAGGGAGGCTTACTAAAACTAGTCAAATCCCCCATAGGTGCATAAAACACTTTCCAAATATATGAATATGCTCATGAATTGGATAAATAATATATGAAGATAATAAGTGATGGAAATAGATCATATCCATGATTTTTTTTGGAGAAAATGAAGGAGGATGATGTGGGTAAAAAACAAGGCATTTATTCCTAGACTAGCTTTTCCCTTTTTCCTTAAAACTGATGTAAAGCAAGGTAGCTTTCAGAAAAAGTAGAAATGCACTTTTAAAAACCAAGAATAAAAGAATAGTTGCTAAAAATGTTTCCAAGATGATTTCAAAGCATTCCATGGCCCATTTTTATCATGTGTTGACTTCTAGGTGCAAGTGGAAGCCAACTAGCATAGTGAGGAATCTAGGAATAAGACAAAAATGATTAATTAATGTAAAAAACTCCCTTAATACTGAATTTATGAATAAATATAAGAAAATAATAGGGTCTATCAACAAGGCTTAGGCACCCTTTACATACTGCATGTCCATACAACCAAGGAAAGAGGCAAACACCCAGTGGGAAAATCCTCCCTTAAACATGGACAGGAAACACATATTTGGAAATATTGTTATCAATCATACTTCACCACATGATGAAAAATCCAAAATAGTGATTTTATATTACTGAATGTATTCTCACAAAACACCTTGGTGAAGATGTCTGCTACTTGCTCTGAAAATGCACAGTAGAGTAGAGAAATGGTACCATCATGCACAAGCTCCCTAATATAGTGCATATGGATCTCAATGTGATTGGTTCGATCTATTTGAACTGGATGAGTGGATATTTGAATGGTTATTTTATTTTCACAATAGATGATAGTGGAAAAATCTGATTTGAACCCACATTATCCAAATATCCCCTGCAACAACAAACATTGAGTAGCTGCACTCACAACTCCTCTATACTCTGCCTCTGTAGATGAGAGTGCTATGGAACTCTGCTTCTTAATTGACCAACTGGTTGGTCCATATGCAAGCATGAACACATATCCTGAAGTACACTTTCTATCTGTATTTTCACCTATCTAGTCACTGTCAGTAAATCCAACTAGCTCTAAGTCAGATTTTGCTTTATAGAAAATCCTATGAGTTCTTGTTCCCTAAACAAAGTTTAGAATCCTCTTGGATGCTCTCCAATGGATCTCATGAGGACGATACATGTATATTTAATCCACACTAACTACATAAGATAATTCAGGTCATGTAATTTACCTTTTTGGAATTTTATTAAATGACCAATTTTTTCACTTTTTCCCCAATTTCGACCTTAACTAGTTTTGATGTCTAGACCTTCAAATTGACCCAAATGCTCCAAAATTTTCTCAGAATGTACATGAATGATATTGTAACTTAAATATTATGTTTATGGATGTTTTATTACCCCCCAATTACTTCTGCAAACTTTTTTAATGTTTTATTCAAAGTAGGAGTCTTTACTAGCAAATTGGGGCTCCAATCCTCCCTAGGTAATTGCCGGAAATGGCTTCTCAAATGGTCCCAAAGTCACTAGAATTTATGAAAATAGGGATGGTATGTGTAATGGAAAATATTAAAGTCTCATATGCATCATTTTTCAGTTTATACAGGCTCTTATGACTCTTTCCAAAACATCTCCCAAATCACAGTTTCAACCCTTGGGGAAAATGCACCAAATCTTCTCCCAATGCAATAAAAATGAGTAAAATGGATTCCAATGCTTAATTAATGAACATGAGAATTTAAATAAACATTAATTACAGTCATTTAATCATACATTTATCAGATATACATTCCTCCATTCGAAATAATCAACATTATCATAGCATACATCAATGTAGTTGGGAGATGGTCATTGTTTGCTCATTAATAATCACTTTTCCTTACAACCATTTGATATTTCGACCTAATAATTTCTGAGAATTGATAAAATATAATATTTATATTATTACAATCATTAATGGACAATTAAAATATCTCCAAATTCGAAATCATTAGCATTACAATGGTGCACAACAAGATAGTGGGGAAATGACACTATTTCTTCATTGTTTAACATTTTTACATGAAATATTTTGGAATTTAGACCTGAGAGTATTATGAAATTTAAATATATATGATTTAAATCAGAAAATAAAATAATGGAGAATTATAATCTTCCCCAAAGAGATCAATATCTGACCCAAAGCGCAATCCCTCCATGAGCAAGAATATGCCATAAAAATTGGAAATGGTTGAGAGAAAGTTATGCAATAGAAGAATACAAAAGATTCCTTGTATATTACACCTATAAATAATATTCCATTAAATATCCATGAAATACCTAAGTGTCCTGTCCAAACACTAACTTGGATGGGAATCTTTCACCCTCGAAATTGGCTAAGGCAAGAAAACTAATCATCCACTAGCTCTCACAATTCACAAATGACAATTTCTCAAATGATAAAAATATATTATCTTGGTTTATTCCTATATTTTATAAACACACTTATCCTTATAATGTTACCAATCCATCCACAAACTGAATCCAATTCGAATTTGGGTGTGTGCTCATGATTTTCCATGTGTCCTCCCTTTCCTAGCCTTCCATCTTCCCCCAATTTGAGTAGGAACCCATTGAGCTTCCCCAAATCACATGAGAGATATATTGGATGATATATTTCAACCTGACATGTCATATATGTCATATTTAAGCCTTAATATCTAATTTGTTTCATAGGTGTCATATCATCTTCATCATTGTTGTCATAGAACTAGGGAATCTAGTCCAAGTGTCTCACTAGCTCCAAAATGACTCTTTCTCTCCCATGTAAGTTACTTTTCTTCCAAAATTCGACCTATGATGCATTTTGACAAGTGTATTAGCCTTAGAAATCATCCAATAACCTTGGTATTCTTATGGATTCCAAATGACAAGAGGAGGATGCCATATTGCATAGAAAATATAGCTTGTGTGGGCCCCACATTCTCCATGTGTCTTCATGACCAATTTCTCCTTTGATTTTATCTTGTATTTATTTATTTATATAATTTATTACATATTTATTCCATTATAATTTTAAAACATCATTTATTTTCCCCCTTATTCCAAATCCCAAAACTTCCACCCCCAACCTAGGAAACTAGTAATTTTCCTTGGCAATTATTTGACCCGTATCATGAATTTGACAAACTCTAATGAATATGGAAAATGTGATTAGGCCATTGTGACCCAATGAAAAATTTGGGACATGAAAAATCCTCCCTTCCCAATATTTCTTGTACTCAATCAATTTCAAACATGGGTGTTGAAGAACTTCCTTTCTATATGATTCTTTGAAGTTGCCACCGAGTTTCCTAACTTTGAGTCTTTGAGATTCCATGAAGATTTGAGAGAGGAAACACCATGCTTGATGCTGAACTAATCTGATTAAAATAACTTTATTAAGTGAGTAATCCATTTCCCATACTTCTTGTTTCCCAAAAAAATTGAAATCAATGGGACTAAAATCTATCCCAGGGTCCCATTGCTTGTATTGCACTCCAACAATTAAGAGCGCTCTCCAACCCATACCATTAGGAAAGAGAATTCCGGGATCCCATTTTATTGTATGCATTATTCCACACATCATGAGTACATAATATATATCATCAAAGTACATAACAAGATAATAAAAATGTACATCAAGGAGGTGCGTCATCAAAAAATCATGAATGTGCTTATACCTCCACGTAAGTAGACCACCATTTTCCAAGTGCATACAAGCTTCAAGTGACCAATAAAATATTCTCTAATGACATAGGTGAGGATCCAATGTCCTATAATTCTACTCCAAAAGGATGTGATATGCATCAAAATATCCAGCCATGTATTCTTTCATCCAAGAAGTGAATGAAGAATCTCCACTAAAATCTGAACCAAATAATGAGCAAAAAAAACAAGGAGACTTCAAATGAATCAAAGAAGTCTCACCCATACATCCATGAATGAGAGAATCATAAGGATACAACAAATTATGTGGCTGGAAACAAATATGTTTTCCTTTCATAATTATATTCACCCCAGTGTTGGGTGAAGTTCCTCCAACATCAAATGAACCAAGTGCTAAGCAAGAAAACCTCGAGTCTTCAAGTGACTCAAATGCATATCATAGGTGCATCCATGTAGATGTGCATCATCATAAATTAACAAAATATGCTGCTGCAAATGTGAATAAGAATGTGCACCATCCATGTCATCATAAAATGTCAATCTAGGAGTTCCATACTACTCATGTGGCACCATAAAAAAGAACCCTTTCACCCATACTTCATTGAGACTAATGCTACAAAACATGGAATTGTAGGATGTGGAGAATGGACTAACTCACCCAAATGATACAAAAGTGAAGAATTTTCATCATGGGAAGGATCCATGTGGGTAGTATCATGCAGATCCTTCAAAAGTGTGAAACATTTGTCATAGATTGGTCCCAATGTAGAGGAATCATGCTCTTCTTTAAAAATTTCATAATCTTCATCAAGAGACAATTCAAGTTCCTATTCCACCACATAAAGTGTTTGTATATATTTAATTCCATATTCAAAAACATAAAGCACATTCAAATTTCCACATTTCTCATGATCCACCATGTCATGAAAATCCTCCAAACAATCTACCATTTGACAATCCGAAACATAGGAGGAAAAACAAGTATCTTGCAACTTTTCAAGAAGTTGCTCATTTTGAATTGTGAGCTTATGATTATCCTCGTTATTCTTCAAGTATGCATCATGTAACAATTCATTGAGCTCAACCAAATTGTTTATATCAAAAAGCAAATACACGAAATTACCTTCAATGTTGCACATTGCTCTTTGAATATTCTCCATGTCTTCAAGGAAGGATGGATCCTCCAATGAATAAATTTTCCAACAAAAATTTGAAACCAATGCTTTAGTTTCATGTAGTATTCTAAGGTACTCTTGGATCTTCTTTTTATTCATATTTAAGGTCCCTTCAAGAAAATTGGGATCTTGCAAATGAACCTCCTCATCTTCTTCCTTCTTGCTTGGACCAACTTCATGAAGCTCAAGTGGTGATGGGGAAGTTGATCTTATTTCTTCTTCAACTACTACAAGTTCTTCATTTTCATGTTTAATAGAAATTTGGATTGCAGAAACATTTTGAAATCTGATATCTATGTCACAGACATAGATTTGTGAGCACCCATCAGTAGGTACCCCTTTCAAGCAATATCCATCAGTAGATGTTCTTTGTTTCATTCCCAAGGTAGAATGTGTCTCAAAATTATCTTCAGTATTTTCAGTAGAAACTTCTTCATACTCATGTGATGTCTCTTCATATTTTTCAGAGTCACTTGGGAGTGAATTTCGATCCTCTTCATGTACTACTTCTTCGACTTTACCTATTTCAAAACTAGGAGGTTCATGGGTCTCCTCCTTTTGCTTCTTCAAGCAAGCTGATACATTTTTCCCCTTAGTTTGCTTAAAATCAATATATTTTTTCCAACTTTGGATATCCAAAAATTCGAATCCTTTCATAATATTCTTGGTCATGGCTTCAAATATAGGTTCCATAATTTTTATAAGCTCCTCACCATCATATGAGGTTACCTTTTCATCCCTAGTCATAGTTTCCTCTTCCAAAAAAGCACTTTTGGGTTTCAATATATAATGGTGGTCCCTAAATTCGTATCCTCATAAATATAAGACCACATAAGGTTCCAATATCATGCTTTTATACCACTGCAATATTCCATTTTGGAATTTTATTAAATGACCATTTTTTTTCACTTTTTCCCCAATTTCGACCTTAACTAGTTTTGATATCTAGACCTCCAAATTGACCCAAATGCTCCAAAATTTTCTCAGAAGGTACATGAATGATATTATAACTTAAATATTATTTTCAGGGATGTTTTATTACCCCCAAATTACTTTTGAAAACTTTTTTAATGTTCTTTTCAAAGTAGGATTCTTTACTAGCAATTTGGGGCCCCAATCCCCCCTAGGTAATTGCCGGAAATGGATTCTCAAATGGTCCCAAAGTCACTATAATTTATGAAAAGAGTAATGATATGTGTAAGGGAAATTTTTTAATTCTCATATTCATCATGGTTCAGTTTATATAGGCTGTTATGACTCTTTCCAAAACAACTCCCAAATCACAATTTCAACCCTTGGGGAAAATGCACCATATCTTCTCCCAATGCAATAAAAATGAGTAAAATGGATTCAAATTATTAATAAATGAAAATTATACTTGAAATAAACAGTAATTACAGTACATTAATCATAAATTTATCATATATACATTCCTCCATTTGAAATAATCAGCATTATCATAGCATACATCAACGTAGTGGGGAGATGGTCATTGTTTGCTCATTAATAATCAATTTTCCTTACAACCATTTGATATTTAGACCTGATAATTTTTGAGAATGAATAAAATATAATATTTATATTATTACAATCAGTAATGTACAATGAAAATCTCTCCCAATTTGAAATCATTAGCATTCCAATGGTGCACACTATTTCTTCATTGTTTAACATTTTTACATGAAATATTTTGGCATTTCGACCTGAGAGTATTATGAAATTTAAATACATAGTATTTAAATCAAAAAATAAAATAATTGAGAATTATAATATTCCCCAAAGAGATCAATATCTCACCCAAAGCGCAATCCCTCGATGAGCAAGAATATGCCATAAAAACTGGAAAAGGTTGAGAGAAAGTGGTGCAATAGAATAATCCACAAGATCACCAGTAGATTACACATGAAAATAAGAATCCATTAAATCTCCATTAAATACCTAAGTTTCCTCTCCAAACACCAACTTGGATGGGAATCTTTAACCCTCGAAATTGGCTAAGGCAAGAAAACTAGTCTTCCACTAGCTCTCACAATTCACAAATGACAATTTCTCAAATGATAAAAATATATTCAATTGGTTGACTCATGTATTTTATAAACATAATTATCCTTATAAGGTTACAAATCCATCCACAAACTCAATCCAATTCAAATTTGGGTGTGTGCTCATGATTTTCCATGTGTCCTCCCTTTCCTAGCCTTCCATCTTCCCCCAATTTGAGTAGGAACCCATTGAGCTTCCCAAAATCACATGAGATACCTATTGGATTCTATATTTGGAACTGGAATGTTATATATTTCATATTTCATCCTTCATATCTGATTTGTGTCATAGGGGTCATAGCATCTTCATCATTGTTGTCATAGAGCTAGGGAATCTAGTCCAAGTGTCTCACTAGCTCCAAAATGACTCTTCCTCTCCCATGTAAGTTACATTTTTTCCAAAATTAGACCTATGATGCATATTTTAAAGTGTATTATCCTTATAAATCATCTATGAACTTTGGTATTCTTATGGATTTGAAATGACAAGAGGAGGAGGCCATGTGGCATAGAAAATCTAGCTTGTGTGGGTCCCACATTCTCCATGTGTCTTCATGACCGATTGCCACTTTGATTTTCTATTGTATTTATTTATTTATCTCATTTATTAAATATTTATTCCATTCTAACTTTCAAACATCATTTATTTTCCCCCTTATTCCAAATCCCAAATCTTCCACCCCCAACCTAGGAAACTAGTAATTTTCCTCCTTGGCAATTATTTGACCCTTAGCATCAATTTGAAAAAATCTAATGAATATGGAAAATGTGATATGACCATTGTGACCCAGTGAAAAATTTGGGAGATGACAAATACTCCCTTCCCAATATTTCCTGTCCTCAAGCAATTTCAAACATGGGTGTTGAAGAACCTGCTTTCTGTATGATTCTTTGAAGTTGCCACCGAGTTTCCTAACTCTGAGTCTTTGAGATTCCATGAAGATTTGAGAGAGGAACCACCATGATTTTTGCTGCACTAATCTGATTAAAATCACTTTATTAAGTGGGGAATCCATCTCCCATACTTCTTGTTTCCCCCAAAAATTGAAATCAATGGGTCTAAAATCTATCCCAGGGTCCCATTGCTTGTATTGCACTCCAACAATTAAGAGTGCTCTCCAACCCATACCATCAGGAAAGAGAATTTCAGGACCCCATTTTATTGTATGAATTATTCCACACATCATGAGTACATAATATATATCATCAAATTACATAACAAAATAATTAAAATGTACATAAAGGAGGTGCCTCATAAAAAATCATGATTGTGCTTATACCTCCAAGTAAGTAGACCACCATTTGCCAAGAGCATACAAGATTCAAGTGACCAATAAAATATGCTTCAATGACATAGGTAAGGATCCCATGTCCTATAATGCTGCTCCAAAATTATGTGATATGCATCAAAATATTCAGCCATGTATTCTTTCATCCAAGAAGTGAATGAAGAATCTCCACTAAAATCTAAACCAAATAATGGGAAAAAAATGAGAGTTCAAATGATTCAAAGAAGTCTCACCCATACATCCATGAATGAGAGAATGATAAGGATACAACAAAGTATGTGGCTGGGAAAAAAAATTTTCTCCAATCATAATTCTATTCACCGCAGTGTTGGGTGAAGTTCCTCCAACATCAAATGAACCAAGTGTTGAGCAAGAAAAACCCCGAGTCTTCAAGTGACTAAAATGCATATCATAGGTGCATCCATGTAGATGTGCATCATAATAAAGTAACAAAGGATTCTTCTGTAAATGTGAATAAGAATGTGCTCCACCCATGTCATCATAAAAAGTATATCTAGGAGTTCCATACTCCTCATGTGGCACCATAAAAAAGAACCCTTTCACCCATACTTCATTGAGACTAATGCTGCAAAACATGGGATTGTAGGATGTAGGAGAATGAACTAAATCACCCAAATGATCAAAAAGTGAAGAAGTTTCATCATGGGAAGGATCCATATGGGTAGTATCATGTAGATCCTTCAAAAGTGTGAAACATTTGTCATAGATTGGTCCCAATGTAGAGGAATCATTCTCTTCTTTAAAAATTTCATAACCTTCATCAAGAGACAATTCAAGTTCCTCTTCCACCACATCAAGTGTTTGGATCTCTTCATGTTTATCTTCAAAAACATAAAGCACATTCAAATTTCCACATTTCTCGTGATCCACCATGTCATGAGAATCCTCCAAACAATCTACCATTTGACAATCTGAAACATAGGAGGAAAAACAAGTATCTTGAAACTTTTCAAGAAGTTTCTCATTTTGAATTGTGAGCTTATGATTATCCTCATTATTCTTAAACTATGCATCATGTGACAATTCATTAATCTCAACCAAATTGTTTCTATCAGAAAGCAAAGACATGAAATTACCTTCAATGTTGCACATTTCTCTTTGAATCTTCTCCATGTCTTCAAGGAAGGATGGGTCCTCCAATGAAGAAGTTTTCCAACAAGAATTTGACACCAATTATTTAGTGTCATGTAGTATTATAAGATATTCTTGGATCTTCTTTTCATTCATATTTAAGGACCCTTCAATAAAATGAGGATCTTGCAAATGAACCTCCTCATCTTCTTCCTTCTTGCTTGGACCAACTTCATGAAGCTCAAGTGGTGATGGGGAAGTTGATATTATTTCTTATTCAACTAATACAAGGTATTGATTTTCATGTTTAATAGAAATTTGGCTTGCAGCAACACTTTGAAATCTGATCTCTATGTCACCAACATAGAGTTGTGAGCACCCATCAGTAGGTACCCCTTCATAGTTCAAGCATCCATCAGGAGATGCTCTTTGTTTCATTCCAAAGGTAGAATGTGTTAGAATTTTATCATTTAATCAATATGTAATAGGATCTTATATGAGAGAATAACATGAACAACAATAATCACAAGAGACAAGAGACACAAAGAGTTTTCCTCAAGGAAACCATAAAGGAGAAAACCCCGCAACTTCCTCGGAGATAGAATGAGCACCAATAGCAAAAGTAAAACCCAAATACACAAAGATGATCTCCTATAGTTGTTCTCTCTCTCACTTGTGTGAGCTCCTCCTCTCTCACTCGTGCACTACAGTGAGTGAGTGTGTGTCTCAAATAGAGAGTCTCACTCTCTATTTATACTAGTTTATGACTTAACAATTACTTACCAGAGCTGATTTCTCTAGGAGAGTCTAATAACCCTAGTACCTAAAAACTGTGGGGAGTATTTCCCTGACTTACAAAGAAGGGTTAACCTCTATGACCTTACATGACTTGATTACATTAATGATTCTCCTGATATGAACATTGGGATACAAAGAAATACAACATATAAAATATACAAGTGCATACATTCCGAAGTTACAAATACACCAACAGTCCCTGTTAACTAGGAAGGTATTCTCTTGACACAATTAATCACCACAAGTCTTCATCACTAGATCATTCATCAAAGTTGGATCATCATCATCACTGGATCATCATCAAAGATGGATCATCATCATAACTACTCCTATTGTCTTGAGAAAATGGTGCTATCTCTCAATTCTACTCATCATAGGAAGTTCTACAGAGCCAACCCTTTTTCATGTTGGTTGTAGGCCTAGCCTCCATGCAGGTCTTCATCTTCTTTAGTGCTTATATCTGACCATGGGAGGCCTAGCTTGCCACCATGTCGGAAAGGCCCGCCCAACACTTATATTTGACCATGGGAGGCCCATCTTGCCACCATGTCAGAAAGGCCCAACACTCACATCTGACCATGGGAGGCCCAACCTACCACCATGTCAGAAAGGCTCGTCCAACACTTATATCTGACCATGGGAGGCCCATCATACCACAATGTTATAAAGGACCAGCACTCACATCTGACCATGGGAGGCCTAGCATGCCACCATGTCAGAAAGGTTCTGCACTTACATATGACCATGGGAGGCCCATCCTGCCACCATGTCAGAAAGGCTCAACATTTATATCTAACCATGGGAGGCCTAGCCTACCACCATGTCAGAAAGGATCTGCACTTACATCTAACCATGGGAGGACTAGCCTGCCACCATGTCATAAAGGCTCACCACTTATATATGACCATGGGAGGCCCAAACTATCACCATGCCAGAAAGGCTCAACACTTACATCCGACCATGGGAGGCCTATCCTACCACCATGTCGAAATTCTCAACACTTACATCTAACCATGGGAGGCCCAACCTGCCACCATGTTAGAAAGGCTCAGTACTTACATCCAACCATGGGAGGCCCAGCCCGCCACCATGTCAGAAAGGCTCACAGACTCATCACTTCCCATTGGAAGGAACCTCAATCTAGAGAACACCAAGCTTCTCCATAAAGTACTTAAACTTCACTTTGGATAATGGATTGGTCAACAGATCAGCTATCTGCTCATCTGTCACAACATACTAGAGCTTCACTGCTCTTCTTTGCACCATATCCCTGATATAGTGATATTTTATCTCGATATGCTTCGACTTGTCATGGAACACTGGGTTCTCCGACAACTTCACACAACTCTAGTTGTCGCAATATATATAAGTAGCATCCAATTGGAGATCAAACAAATAATATAGTAGCTTCCTTAGCCACACTGCTTCACAACTAGCCAAACAAGTTGCAACATACTTTGCTTCGGCTGTACTCAGTGCCACACAGGACTACTTCCTGCTAAAACAAGAGATCACACCTAATCCCATACTGAAGCAGCACCCCGAAGTGCTCTCCTATCAATGGCACTTCCTTCCCAATCTGAATCCACATAACCCTCCAGGTTAATATTCTAATTTTACTCATACTTGAGCCCATAATCAACTGTACCCTTTAGGTACCTCAAAATATTCTTTGCAGCAATCAGGTGAACATGTCTTGGATCCGTCAGGAACTGGTTTAATGTGTTCACAACAAAGCAAATATCTGGTCTCATATTCGTCAGGTACATCAAGGACCCAATCATCTGACTATACATCGTAGAATCAACCGACTCTGATGAAGCATCACTCAATAGCTTCAGGTTCGATGTTGTTATAGAGAGAAATTTACTATGGCTTGGGGTGTACCACAACAGACAGCTTTGACATTAGAAATCAATATTTCCCAATATGAAAGAGAAACCAAACATCTAACACTAAGGGATATCAAATCATACCTTGTTCCAGACGGTTGAAGTAGATCCCCGTTGAGCTTTTTAATTCATGCTTGTATTAGCAATTTGCTCTCAACAATAGAAAAAAAGACAAGCATGCTATATAATAGTGTGTTAGACCTACTATAACATATATATTCAACAATGCATAAGTAATTAAACACATCCATGGATTCAATATTCATATTAAATTGCACATAATTGGACAGGAAAATATATTTCTATTAATAAAATCAGAGATTACAATAGCGACAACCTCTATCGGCACATCTACGAACTAGAGAAACCGAGTCCTCCACCTGGGCCTCCACCACCTCAATACTCCATCTCTCGATAGCAAGCTCAAAATCACATGAAATCTTGGGAAGAACACAAAGTGCTCCAAAGGGACAAAGGGATGCAGACTCAAGTATATGCAAACTGTTGCAACAATGGACTATAGTTTACTTTCTCTTCAATTCCTCCTCTTCAATGTATCCAAGGGGTTCCTTATATAGCACTCCAAGAGGGTAATGGAGGGTCAAATTTGAGCGTTCTCAAGGCATTTGGAAGGCCAATATTCAAGTTATTCAGACGCCTATGAGGAAAAATCCAAAAATATTTGGACTTATGCACACATCCTGATGTACGTGGGTTTGAGGTCAAAAGTCACGTGTACATGCGAGTATGGGATTAAAGGTCATGTGCAACAATAAACAGGGGTTTTTAAGGGATGAAATTGGATAATCAAAGGATAATATGAGTCCATGGGGTCTAAAGAGTCTACAGAGGGACAGGGGAGGCCATCAATATGTGATCGACTGTGTGTGGTAAAATCAGCTATAATAGATGCCCCCTAATGTGTGAGGTCATAGGGGTAACATGATGGCCGAAATACATTATAGAATCCATCCCAAAAGTGGAGTAATGAAGACCCAGGTGCAAGAACCAACCACTCATAAGTACAATACAATGATAAATCCCTGCATATGACTACAAATACATAGGGCAGTCCCAGATACATAAGAGTACAATGGCCATGAATAGGCCTGATATACAAAATGTGACATGTGTGGTCATTGCCATGTACAATATACAATAGATCAGAATCTCCAAAGTGGATGAATATGTACAATAGATCAAGATCTCCATAATGGTTTAAGATATACAATGGATCAAGATCTCCATAATAGCTGAAGATATCTGACATACACTTGAATCAAATAACGAGAGCTGAAATCTCATGAAGACTGGAACGATCAAGGAGGTAGCATATATGGAATGTCACCAAGCTGGAAGGTCTTCTACATGAAACACTACAAGTACATGTCCTACTATGTGAATAGATGTGTCGGGTCGAACATAGTAGTCCATTGTTTGATTACCAGTGAATGATGTATACCATTAACAGATGCGAGGTCACCCACCGATAATGAAAATGGGAATCAAGGTATAGAGTGCAATCTAAAAAGTGTGAATAGATGTGTTGAGGTCAAACAATTGGAAGAATCCATCGATCAGGGGACATTGATGTATTCCCAAAATTGTCAATGGTGAGAGAACCTACCACCGATGACTGTAAGTCTCAAGGCACTCAAATGACTCTAGAATCCTATTCTAGAATAAATGATTTGATGTCGATGGAATGGAATACACTGGAAGGAGGGAATTAAGGCATCCCCCATCAACAAACACGAGGTACTCAACAACATTGTATAATGTGGAAGAACAAGATGTGCACAAACCAGTAATAGTACCAGGAATGGCTGACATGAAAAGTCAAGACAAACGAGGAATGGCCGACTTAGGATTCAAATTCCTTCGAACAAGAGCATAAAGGCGAATGGTGATTGAAGGTAGGAAGCATGGAATGAATATGCAAACTAGGACTTCTCTATGACATAGGAGGCATCAACATAAGCTCCATAGGGGCTGGAAGCTTAACTAGTCAGTGGAGATAAAATCAGAGTAACGAGTACAACTCCTAAATTCAAACTAATACCAAACCAACAAATGCGATATAGAGTGCTCTGTTCGAAGGCGACACGACTCAACTGATTCCAAAGATAACATCTTTTCTTGTCTGTCTTTTTGATTTTTTGATTTTTTTGGACTTTTTCATATATTTTGAAAAGCTTGAAAAAGAATAAAATTGCTTTATAGTACAAATCTGGGAGGAGACGAGTTTTAGGGGGCAAGCAAACTAGTTCCAAGCAGTGGAACATGCCTATTCTCAATGCAAGGATATGTGTGCAGGATAACAACAAACGAGGGAAGGTCTCCTCCTGGTAAAAGGGATGATAAAGCTGCAAAATATATATAAAAAGGATCTGCTTGGCTAGACATGAGACAAGCTTGGGCTATATGGATAGTAAATCAAAGTTAGGGAGCTATGATAAATCTCAAGAAGGAAAGAAAAAATCATGAAAATGCAATTACAACTTGATATATACAAGGGAGTCCCAAGGGAAATGGCTAGCATAAATTTCAAGAGGAGTATGAAGCTCTTGCTCAAAGACATGGCGGGACTAAAAGGACTCCCACAACCTAAAGGAGAAATGTCGGCATGGGTACCAAATGCAATATGGGATCTAACTAGGGTACCCATGTATGGGAAATCTCTACCATTCACACAACACCACTTCTAATATCAGCAAGAAGGTTCTGTGCTATCATGGAATGGGTTCATACCTAAGGTTAAGATGAAATGGTCATAAGGTCATGCAAAATGCAAGTGGACATGAAATCCTAACCTATATGCCATTTTAGACATGATACATGTAATAGACATGAATGGGTCAAAGTCTTGGTCAAACCGCACTCAAAACGGGCTCCTACAACATCATATTAGTCCAAATGGTCCAAAATGGTCAGAAATGGTAAAAAACTATAGGAAGTCGGTAAAAATTTCAAAAATTTTCCTATAAAATATTGAAAAATTAAAAAATTTCATACCATTTTGAAAATTCACCCACCATAGTGCATATGTGTCCAGAATTTCGAGATCTTATTCTGGGAGCATCGTCTGGCGAAATCACTTCGCGTTTGGTCTAGGTAATTACCCAAGCCCTTCTCTTTCACTTTCATGCAAAATTTTTGAATTTTAGTGGTCAAATTTTTTGTTTAGGCCACCCCAAAATGTGCGTTTCGGCCAAAGCGAAAATCGAGTCTTTTTCCACGTATAGGGGTGGGTATACGTGGAAAAGACCATGATACTTGCATACATATGTGACTGTTCTGAAAACAGTCACGTATAGGGTTCCAAATGTGATTTTTAATATGAAATACTGATGAAACTCAAAAAAATTTGTGCAAAATGTTGTTAGAATGGAGAGAGAGGGAACATGGTGATGTTGAGGAGGTAGTATAAGGATATCTAATGGATCAACAAGCGCTGAGGGCTTGTGGGTTGTATAATTTTTTGTGCCTTGGCAGCTTAAGATCCAGGCCAAGGCTACTCCAGCTGCTAGTAGACTACTAGGATCTAGATTTTGAAACCTTTAAGTTGGATGGAATGTCACTCAGTATTGAGGTTGAGGATATATATTTTATCATAGGTTTGTATCGCTGAGGGGAGGTGGTGAACCTTCGATCCCATGGTCTAGGAGGCAGATTGACTATAGAGGAATACATAGTTGTGTATTTCCTTCCTGATACAGAGAAGGTTGGGAGTCAAATCCCAACAAACGTAGTTCAGAACCTAGGGCTGAAAGCCATACTATTGGCACTAGGCAGGATCACAGGTTTAACGTCACTCCACTAGACCTCAAGGCCATTGATGTTCTATGCAGTAGAGTGCATGCGACCCATAATATATTACTGGAGTACCTCATTGCTAAGAAACATGAAGAAGCAACTCAGTGACTGCAAGATGGGCAGGGTATAGAACTTTGGGTTCGATAGTATACTGAGTGCATTATTTTTTGAGAGGGTACCGGGGCTAAGCCCTAGAGTTGACATTGCTCCACATGGAGTTAGGGATCTAGCTCAGCTATGCTGGGCCAATTTCATTGTTGCACCTAGAAATATGAAATTGCTTATCAGCCTTCATGATACTTTCACATTGTCCTTCAACCTCCCAGAAATATTGACTTGAGTAACCTTGGTCATTTTTTTTCCATACCTAGAAGGGCAGGTGCCTTTATGCCTTTTACACAAAGTGCCAGTCGACCTTATCATAGTGGACCCATAAGCACAATTGTCCTCTTTCTTTTACAAAAACCCTAGGTTCGCGCCTTTGTCATTTCTAATAGGAGTGTCGATGGTCAAAAAATGAGAAAAAAACAAGTTTCTAGAAGCTTCCATGTGAAAGCCTCTGTGGAGTTGGTTCCTACATGCTTGGGAGAGGTGGCATTCGCTTCCCTCACATGTAGGGATCATATATTATCCATTTTCCAAGTAATATAATGAGTTATAGGCCTATAAATGAAGCCTTCATGATGAGAGTAGGAGAGACCAAAAAAAGCACCCTTATGCTATTAGTTTGAAAGTTTGAATCAGAGGAAAAGTAGATTTATATTATGGTTGGAGAGGTATTCATAGCTATAGAGGATTGTAGACATTCTTATTGAGATTGAATCCATCGACATCAAAGATTTTTGCTTGTAGTTCTTTCTCTTTCATAATTAATACAAAGACATTCCCCTTTCCTATATTTGATGTATTGATTTTAATTAGATATTATCAGATTCCTTGATCACTGATATGAATAATCAATCTATCATGATGCTCTCATCTTGTTTATTGTCGTTTGATCTGTCTTGTAGGTACTGAACCATTGAAGGGACTTTTGGAGAAAAGACAAAGAGATCCAAGGTTGAGGTATATTGTATTTCATGTTAGTTAATTTTGATTGTTTAAGGAAAGGATATGTTGCTGTGTCTTTTTGTTCTATATTTGTGATTTACATTGCAGAGGAACAACCGGTGTCTGCACTGTTTGATAATTCCTGATAACAAAATTGGTGACCCCACTGGGGAAGATTAATTTGTTCAGATCTGGGGAAGATCCAGTCAGATTTGGTGCAGATCCAATCAGATCTACAAACTTCAGTAACCATTCCATCTATGAAGGTTATTCTCTCTCCTTTTAGTTATTTCAGTTAACAAGGTAAGACTTCTATCTTACGTTTTTGATTATTGCCTCTTTTCTGAGTAGCTTTTACCCTTTTCAGTCCAACTTAGTATTTTCAGATTTCTCCTGCAGGCCTTTAGCCTTTTATTCCATTGATTGAGTGGTGCCTTTCTCTTTGAATGACAGAGTGTTGACCCCTCCCAGGGTGCCTTTTCCTTCTTTGTCCAGCGTGCCGACAACACCTTCTTCCTCAAGTGATAGAGTGCCGATGACGCCTATGTGTAGAAGACTAAAATTGTTGTTTCACCCTAGGACGCTCTGGTGCAGCGCTCCTCAACGCACCGAGGTAGGCCTTCAAACCTCCTGTTTAAGAAATTTTCATTTCAAAATTTTAAACTGTCTTGTTCTCTAAATATTTTTAGTGTGGTTTTCTTGTTTTCTTGTTGTCTGAGTTTGTTGGTTTTTGTGAGTCTGATTCTCTATTTGAGCTCAGATCCAAATTTTTTATCTTATTCATTGTCATAAACAAAAGTGTAAACATAGTTCAGTTTTGGTTTTTTAGTGAAGTGTTTAGAAATTTTTCTTTTGAAAAGAAAGCCTATAGCCTCTTCCTAGAAGATCAGTTTCTTTTTAAAACAGCTTTGTGTGCCTCATATTTTCTAGAAAAATACAAAAAGAATCATATTACTTTCCTCTTGTTTATGCTTGTGAAAATTTTCATTTTTATTTGCATGTGTAATTCAGAAGAATAGGTCTTTTTGACATTGTAGTAGAAGTTAGTTTTGCATGCACATTAGAGGCTTAGTTTTATTTCTTGCATTTTCAGAGACTTTATAGTGCTTGATTGAAAGAGATTTGTGTTTGAAATAATTTTCTTTGCATTCTTTATTGGATCTTGTTTTGGTTGTTGAAAGCAGCTTTCTTTTGATATATTGTTGAAAAGAAAAGAAAAAGGCTCCTTCCTTACCCTAGCTAGTTCTCATCGACGTAAAAAAGGTGCATTTTACACTTAGATTAATTTGCATTATTGGAGACAACACCTCACAAACATTCACCTAATCATCCAGAGAAAATTAACGGTAGCTTTAGATCTTAAAATTGTATAGAAATTTGAGTGATAGGTTAGTTATGTGTTTGGGAATCGTAAAACGTAGGAGCTGTCATTATTTGTCTACAATACAACGCGGGAGTTGCGTAGTTCTTCCACGTACCATCGGTATATCGAACGGCCTTTCACGTACCCTTGAGGTATATAGAAAGGTACTTCACGTACTCAATTGTATATCAGAAGGCCCCTTGTGAATGGTTCTACATTAGACAACACTACTATCAATTTGAGCTCCCACGTACCTTGCGTATATCGGGAGACCCCACTAGGATATCCTGTCCATCTGAGAAAAACCCTTTGGCTGTCTTGTTTGGAGCAATACACTGAAAACAAAATTATGGGAGATTAATACGCACGTACCTCTGAGGTATATCGCGAGTTGCACCTGCTTGACAATCCTGGTGAGAGACTGACTATTCTAAACCCATCCTATCACTTAAGTCTGCGTGTGACCTTTAGCTCTGTGTAGGTTTGTTTGTGTGCTTTCCCCCTTTTTGACCAAGATTAGATAACTTCATCCACCACCATGGATGAGCAACTTATGAGACGTTGATCTCATAGATTGAAGGGTTTAACTCCTGACTCTCCTCCTACCGTGGAAGGACAAGAAGAGGTAAACATGGAACAACCATCTTTTGCTAATGTTCCCGTAGGAGTTTCCTTAGCTAGTTAAGCCAAAGAAGATTTCACTGTTTATACAAATCCTTTGGTTCAACTGCCTCCTACAGCTGATGCTTCTATGCATTCACCATTGGAAGGCTGTATCGATAGTCCTATTCAACCAGATTATGTCCTTGATGCTCCTTTTTGGAGGACTTCTATGGGCCAAGCCATTTCTGAATTTGGGGTTATTAGACCTTCAATAGGGAATTATCCTTTAGGAGAAGAGGAACAAAGAAGAATTAATGCATCTCTCGAAAGAGCTTGTAACTTTTCAGAGAGAGTAGAAAGAATCATTCCTCCACCTGGGTCTCGTCATGAAACTATTTCTACTCATTTACCCCATTTATCAGATCCATGGCCTGATGGATATCGTTCCCTAGCTCAAGTTTTAGGTCCTATTGATGAAGTTCCATTTCAAGGTAATCCAGGACAAAATGACAATCCTACAGTTTCACATCTTGGGTCTATTAATAGACCTTCTATACCAGTCATGGTTGGGGGAAAATCCACAAATCAAGTTATGTCAGCACATTCTAACGCCGAGGGGCAACTCCCAGCACAATTTATGTCATCTGTTAGTGGAATTATTGCTATTTCAGGACAATTTTTAGCTGTAGCACAACCTGTAGTAGTTATTCCTCCTACCAATGCCAATGCTGTGAACCCCCCATCTAGTCCAGGCCAACCTTTAGGGGTGCAACCTGTCAATAATCCATCTTCTTAGGGATATACTTATCCAAGAACTCAGCCACCTATGACCAACCAAGTTTATCAACAACCAATGCCATCGATTATTTATCCCGGAATGCCTTACCCTAGGAATTCTTTTGTACCTTGGGGACAATCAAATTGGTCCAATGTCCCGTCAAATGGAGTAGATTTTGTAAATACTATTGGGGGCTATGGTGGACCACCACCTGAAGGAGCACTGCGAGGACCTGGAGTACCTGGAGGACCTGGAGGTCTTGGAGGACCCAGTGGACCATTTGGAGGACCACCACCTGGAGGTGGAGGAACACCCCCTGGAGGACCACCACCACCACCACCACCTTCCGAAAGACCCCCTCCCTTGGGTGGCCCACCTCCCCATTGAAATTCTGGAAACCAACAACCTTATCAACAAGCTTCTAGGGCATCATCCATACCCATATATCAATTTGCATATGGTCCTACTGGTTAGCAAATTCCATACTAGTATTACCAATATTCGCAACCAAATCAACAACTACCATTTATGGCTACTTTAGATCTCCCAGACTTATCAAGATTGATAAATGACCCCATCCATCATGACCCATCTTGGCCTGCAATTCCTGTAAAGATACCTTTAGATATACCCAAGTTTGATGGTAAACCCGGTGAGGATCCAAAAAACCATGTGATGACATTTCACTTATGGTGTTCATCCAACTCTTTGATGGACGGATAAATCCGTCTATGGTTTTTTCAAAGAACCCTCACTGGTATTTCTGTAAAGTGGTACATCGAGTTACCACAACACTCTTTTTGGGATTTCAATGCCCTAGAAATGGAATTTTTAACACACTTTCAATTGTAAATCCAATATGAAATAGGTACATACCTATTGACCTCGCTTCGACAAACCACATCAACTCACATATCCGATCATATCCATGGATGGATAAGAAGACGAAGATTAATTAAGGCCCCTATTCTTGATCAGTTACTCAATGATTGGTTTACAAATTATTTACTCCTACCTATTGCTAGAGATGTTTCCATGGGAGGTGCTTTTACTGAGGAGAAAGCTATTAGCTGTGCTCAGTACCTAGACTTGGTCTATTCCTAGTCACGTACTTTGTATGATATGATTCCCCAGGCTCCTCGACCTACAACAGATCCATCAAGACCTGCATCTGAACCACCTGCTGATGGTATATGTGGTTCAGTTCAAATGCAAATGACGGCTAAATATTCTAAGAAGAAAAATCGAACTGCCACTCCATCAAATCAACCAGCACCATCGGCCAAAACTACACCCTCTCCTTTTGCTTCTGCTGAAGTAAACACGATTCAATCAAGTGAATCTTTAGGCAGAAAGAAGAAGGGAAAACAAATCTAAAAAACCTGATAATCAACAGGAAGGAAATAAAACACAGAATTCAGATGCTGATTCAAAAGGTAAGCCAAATGTAAAATACCCTTGTTTAATCTACAGAGGTGACCATTTTACAAAAGAATGTCCTTGTCATGAGGAAGTTAGTAAGTTTTTGAAAATTTCACCCACCCCAGCAGTTTTGAAAGATCCTTTCCCTACACAACAATGGTTAATTGATCATAAGTCCTTGAACGAAACTTCTTTGTCCACCGACGAAGTTTGAATGACGTCTAGTGAAACGGTTAACTTGAACACAAGATCACAAATTTATGACCCTCCTCCAGAAAAGAAACTTGATGATGTTCCACCCGAGAAACCCTCAGATTCCACACCTCCTCCTAATAGTGGTCTTCATATTGAAAAACCTATTCCAAAAGAAATTTTATGTCCACCAAAGGGTACTCTACGTAAGTCCATAACCAATCCTAACGCTCATTCCACCCAATATTATAATATTGTCAAAGATTTGGCACAAGCACCCTGTGCAATGTCGGCTTTAGAGGTACTTCAAACCTGCCCAACTCAACAAAAAAACTTGCTTACTTCCCTTGGAGCTATGGACCCTGAGAATAGTAATATCATTACTTTCAAACTGGACAATTTCAAATCGAGACTCTCACATCAATTAGATTTCTAGATAACTACCAAAATTGCTGGAAAGACTATCTGTCGTACCATTTTGGATGAGGGTGCCTCTACATCAATCATGTATTTATATTTTTGGAGATCCATTGGTTCTCCAGAAATCAACCGTTCACCTACCACTCTCAAGGCTTTTGATGGTCGCAGCTTTCAACCATATGGATTAATACTTGCCATCCATGTTGAACTGGGGGGAAAGTCAGTCTCCATTCACATTGAAGTTGTCGATGCTCCTTTTGATTACAACTTCTTCCTAGGTCGTAACTTGTTTTATGCTATGCAAGCTATAGCATCGACCATTTTTTAGGTCATCCGGTTCCCTTTCCAAGGAAAGATTGTTACTGTTGATCAGTTAGATTTCATCACACCTAGTGCCATTAGAAATGATGAAAATAGTGTTCCGCTCCTGAATACCCCACAGTATAAGGAAATTGGAGTAGGCCTTATCAAATAATCTTCATTAATGGGAGTCTTTCCCTTATCAGATCTTCCTGCTACTTCAGAAACTACATCTATTAACATGATTTCTACCTCTCATGTAGACAAAGGAAAATCAATTGCTGATGAATCAACATCCTTTTCCCCTTTCGAAGAAAGTTACAATGCAATCCAAGCCACCAGTGACCCCACCATCATTGACCATTTGTTGGTGACCTATGATTATCACATGTCATACTGGCTCGAACCCCCCCATCTCTAGATTATATTTCACACAAACTTCCTACAGACAAATCTATTATGGAAGTTATGTCATTAGAGGAGATTCCTTGGGAAGACTATTATCATCGATCTTCTTTCCTTCCCCCTTGCCATATGGTAGAAGACCACTTCACCTCCATGGTTTCATCTGATATAGTCCCCAACCCTCAGTATCCGATCCTCACTTGTAGTGTCAATTCTGAAGGAAATTTGTATAACATTACAATAACTATGCCCTTGGACATATCAGTGAAACTAGGTATTTCCAAGAACATTTTCATAGGTTAGAACTCTTCACCTGAAGAGGTTCAATCTTACATGGCCCTTTTCAAGGATTTTAGATATGTATTCGCATGGACATATGAAGAAATTCCAAGGAATGATCCCTCTATCATTGTTCATGAGATAAAAAATTACCTTGATGCCAAGCCAGTCTACTAGAAACTACAAGTCCATCCAAGAAAAGTAGCCGCTATTAAAGAAGAAGTTGAGAAACTTCTGAAGGCTAGTTTCATTTACTCTGTACCGTTAATGGAATGGGTGTCCAACATAGTCCCAGTGAACAAGAAATAAGGCAATATTAGGGTTTGTATCAACTTTAGGGATTTAAATAGAGCTTGTCCAAAAGACAACTTTCCCACTCCCTGTATCGATCAGATAATCGACAACTGTGCTGGAAGCGTTATTTTTTCCTTTATGGATGGCTTCTTCGGCTATAATCAGATTGAGATTCTCCCATCAGACCAACACAAGATGACATTAAACATGTTGTGGAACCTTATCTTGATGACCTGCCTACTCATTCCAAGCAGCGGGATATCCATTTCGATCATCTAAGAGCCATTTTTCTTTGATGTCATCATTTTAATATTCGTCAAAATCCCCATAAATGTGTTTTTTGTGTAGAAACTGGCTGAATTTTTGGCTTTATTGTTTCTAAATATGGCATCCATATAGATCCCTTGAAAATTGAAGCTATCTTAGCCCTACCTTCTCCCATGAACATAACTGAACTTCAAATTTTGCAAGGGAAGACAAAATTTCTACGTCGTTTCGTTTGCAATTATGCAGAAAGGACACATGGTTTCATGAGATTGCTAAAAAAATATACCCCTTTCATCTGGGATGATTTCACGCAACGTGCATTTGATAATATTAAACACGCTAAAATCCATGCACCAATGTTGCAACCATCTAATTATGCTAAGGACTATTTTTGTATGTGGCTGCATCCTTGTCTACCATAGGCATGCTCCTTGTTCAAACAGATGAACACAACCAGGGACATGTGATTTATTATGCAAGTAAGAGTCTTCTAGACTCTGAAACTCAATACTCACATGTGGAGAAACTTGCTATAGCCATGGTCATCGCGGTCCAGAAGTTTCATCATTATATTTTGCTCCGCACCACCACTGTTTACACAGATTCCAACCCCATGTACTACGTTCTTACAAGGTAAGTGCTTGGGGGAAAATACTCACATTGGATTGTGATTCTCCAGGAATTTGAGTTAGAATTTACTAAAAGCACTTCTAAGAAGTCTCTCATTTTTGCATAGCTTATATGTAAAATTCCTTGTACTACAGAGAATACGGATCCCTTCAATTCATTGCCCGATGAATCATTGTTTCTCATTAGTATGACTGATCCATGGTATGGAGATATCATTTTGTATCTCTAGGCCTCACAATACTAGCCTATTGCTTCTCGAGATGAATGTCGTTGTGTTTTCCACCATGCAAAAAGTTATCTTATCATGAATGATACCCTATACCTCCGTGGTGTTGACTCCATATTATGACGTTGCCTTTCACATGAAAAGGCCGAGATCATTTTAAATGATTGCCACGCTGGAGCTTGTGGCGGTCATCTATCTGGGTTGGATACTGCCCAGGAAATCTTATGTGGTGGCTATTTCTGGCCTTCTATTTTCAAAGATCATATTGAAATAGTCAAGAAATGCCCACCATGTCAAACGTTCACTTCAAAGAAACGCACCCACCCAAATCTGCTCCATCCTGTTGTAGCAGTTGGGCCCTTTGCAAAATGGGGCATAGACTTCGTACACTATAGACCTACCTCAGCCGGGGGGCATGGCTACATTATTGTGGCTGTGGACTATTTTACAAAATGAGCTAAGTCTATGATGACATATATCGAAGACGGGAAGTTTGTTGCACTATTCTTATTCAACCAAATCATTTCTAGATTCGGGATTCCTAGGGCCATGATGACCGATCATGGATCACATTTTCAAAACAAAATGATGGTAGAGCTCAGTGTAAAATTAGGGTTTTGTCATGATAACTCTACACCTTACTATCCTCAAGCCAATGGCAAAGTTGAGGCTATAAACAAAGTGTTAAAAACAATGCTTTAGCGGATGGTAGGGTAAGCCAAGTCAAACTTGCATTTGCAGCTTTTGTTTGCACTCTGGGCTTGTAGGATTACTGTCAAAATTTTCATCTATTTTACACCTTTCCAATTAGTATATGGTATGGGAGCAACTCTCTTGATAGAGTGTGAAATCCCTTCTTTAAAACTTGCTATGGAACTATTGTCGAACACTACTATAGATGAAGAAAGATTCTTGTATCTAAACAAACTTGATGAAACTCGATGCAATGTTGACTTAGCTAATGAGGCACATAAAGGAAGAATGAAAGTTCAGTATGACAAGACTATCCAACCCCATTCCTTCAATGAAGGAGACCGGGTCTTGACCTATGACCAGAAGCATGACAAGCTGGGGGTAGGAAAATTTGAGTATATGTGGCATGGGCCCTATATTGTCAGTCATGTTTTAGAGAAAGGGGCATATGAATTGGTTGATTACGATGGGATACCTTTGGTAGAGCCCCGAAATGGGCTCTACCTCAAAAGATACTATGCCTAGGTCATCTAGCATAGGGTCTTTGGAAATATTGTTTATAATTTCTGTGTGTCTTAGCTTTGAGAGGTGTGTATTTTGTGTGATTTAAAATGTGTTTTTTCATAAAACCCTACTTATGTATGTCTTTTGTATGATGGATAGATGACTTCCTTCACTGGTTTTGTTGATGGTGCTAATCAATATACCCTTAACCTTGCATCAGCAACCTGGGTACTGTACTCTCCTATAAGTGAGATGGTGATTTCAAGGGGTGTTATTTTAGGTCCCTCCACCAACAATATAGAAGAATACCAAGCCGTGATTGGATTGTTAACGGAAGCCCTAGCTAATGATGTAAGGGAAATTAGGGTTTACCTAGAATCCGAACTAGTTGTTCAATAGCTTAATTGAGTCTACACCATCTGAAATCCCTTGCTTCTCCATACTTTCTGAAGAGTTAGTCGTTAGAGAGGTCTTTTGAGAAAGTTACATATCAACACATTCCGAGACATTTAAGTGCTGTGGCAGATTCCCTAGCTAATTATGTCTTAGAATGGCATATTGCTCATATTTAAAAGTCCATTTGAAGCATAAACAATACATGTAAATTCATAAGTAGATGATCATTTTCACACATCACATTTTCCACAAACACAACTGTAAATATAAAAGTTTGTCATATATAAAAACTGTAGCACTGAGATACAAAATTGGGCTGAAGCATCTCTAGATTTCAGTGGCCTCAAAGTTCAAGACTATAAAAATTTTAGAATACACATATACATAGGGAAAAATCTGAAGTTTCGAAGCTTTCAGTAATACATATACAAAAAGTGAAGATCAAAGCAGACTAATCCTCGTGATGCTCATGATAGCATGCAATAGCCTGAGCCACTTTATGGAGTATCCTAGAGAACCATCCAGAGACACCTGTAGTATGGCGCTAATAACACCTAGGTACCTCATCAGTAGTCATATTAGGGATACCCACAGTCAAGTGCTGTAGGTTCTCCTCAAGATCTCCGAGCTCTTCATCAGCTTTGGAGCGGTATAGCATCATGTCCATGGTACCTGCTCACCTAGCAATAGGAGACATCCCTGCTAGACGTACAGATCCAATGTTTGCATGGAAAATTTTTCACTTATGTCAATACTATGAAAATAAAAATGAAATAAAATACAAAAACTAAAAACACAAGTGGATAATGTCTTTTCTCACCTCAGTCATCCCATACTTCTCCCTCAGGTAAGACAAGCTCCGGGTCATTACGAAAGTCTGCCCTTTCATAGGCATAATCCTCAACCATGAGTAACTGGTTTCTCAACCAGCGAAAGTAGCCAGATCTGTAACTGAATTTGGGTCCTCCACCTCCAAGGAGAGGCATGGCTGTAACCCATGCAACCATCCTGGGATCCTCAGGCTAAAACCTGGTAATAGTCACATGTGGTCTCATATGAGGCACACGCTGTAAGATAAAGGACACGATCACTACTCCGTAGCCAAATTGCTTCAGTGTTCCTCTCTTGCACTTGTTTAATTGATTCTTTAGACACACCAGCATGCCTTCACACCAGTTGAAGACAATGGGCTCCATACATTGCAAAGCATATAGCATATGTGATCTAGTGGTAAGGTGGGCAGACCTAGTTCCTTCCACCTTGCCGATAGTATACACCACTATCCTCAAGCGGAGATCTACTATAGAATTTATCCGTAGCTTCCCAGATTGAGACTCCATGCCTAGTGAGCAGTACTGGTCAATAATATCATCCAAGGAGGTCTCCCCTCCTCGTGCCCCAGATAGAGCTACTGGGCTTCCCATCATGGACAATCTAGTCAAAAAATAGATATCCTCAACCTCTATGGGTAGGATATGGAATCCCACCACAAAATGCTCCTGGTTGAGATCCCACATCCCTATTATATACTCTAACAAATGGATATGTGCTTTCATACTGGGTACCCAAAATTATTTTAGAAGCCTGTAGTTCTGTAGAGCCTTAATAGTGGCTGGATCATTAGTAGCCTGGTTGTCTGGGAATTCTTGTTCGCTTTCCTTCCAAATCACCAAGATACACCTGTAAACACACAAAATCCATAATTCAAAAACATATCATGGCTGAAAGGAGGAAAATCATATAAAATGACAAATTTTGAAGCAATTTAAGAGCATAAAAAAATGGGTTTTTATGGTTTAGGGTTTGTATTCTTTTTCATAAGGGGGCAGTGGCGCTGCTACCCTTTTCCTAATGAGCACTAATGGCGCTGCTATCTTTGGCAGACAGAGCGCTGATAACCTATCGGCTGTGGATAGAGCACCTATGGTGCCTCTGTCCCAGCCTGATAGAGCGTCGTCGCGTGATCTTCCCGACAGCTAAGAACCCCTATGGCCGAAAATTTTGGCTTTCTAAACCAATAAAAACCTCTTTTGAGATGGTCGGTTTCCTACTTAACCATTTCAAATTAAAAATATACCCTATATCTTGGCTTTAAAACAATTGAAAATCATTTTATGAACATGATTTAAACAATGGAAGAAGAAATAAAATGACCTTTCTTGAACATAAAAGAGAAAAAATCAAAACACTTACCTCTTCCACGAAAAATGAAGGAACAATGAGTGAGGGACCCTTGCAAAAACACCGGTGGAAAATATTGCTATCAATCCAACTACCAAAACTCTCAAATGGTAAAAAGAAAATGGGAAATAATTCTTACCTACTGTTTCTATTTATAGAATATTTGGAGTTTTCAAAAATTCAATATAATTTATTTATTTTGAAATCCAAATTATTTCATTTGAAGTGGTTTTTTACTTTTTACTTTATATAGTTTTTGGTAAAATGGATTTTAATGGTGTTTTTTGAGTTTTTTCAAGTCAATATTGGGTTAAGGCTACGATGTAATCTATTTTAGTATTTTTTGAGATTAGAGCAAGAATGAAAAAGTACTGAGCGTCGTTATACACTTTTTACATGCTCGTTAAAATTTCAGTAGAAAGGTCTCGAGTCTACGTTTTCATTTTTTCAGACTCATTAAAAGTGGATTATGAAAAAGGAACCTAGTTAGGGAGTTATATTTAAGCTCTTTTCAATCTCCTCAAAACACAAAAATATTGCCAAGCGAAATTGTTACATTCACGCTTGTAAAAGAATCAGAACAATTGACTAGTTGGGTGTAGGTTATCTCTTTTTCGGACCGATTGGCCTTATTTATGAAAAATGACCTTTTGGATTCTTTTTAGTCATTTCAGACTCTCTAAATGTGAAACGAAAAATGAATTTGCTTCCATCAGACTCATAAAACAAAACAATGAAAGACCCTATTTGGGAACGAACCCCTCCTTTCTCAGGTTCATGAAAAATATGAGAATGGACTCGTCATTTGATGAGCTTTAACGAGTGTTTGATACCCTCTTTGGACTCGTAAAAATGAAAAGAGGCACTCACCTTTTGAGGTGGGGAAATTAAAGGAAAGGGGAATGGTTTTTATTTTTTTTATGGCAGTAATCTATATTCCACCTTTGAACATGGCACCTATCTGCATTTGCATATCTGAACAGTTGGGTTTTGAGCTTGTCTCCGAGTCGGTCCACTTTTGTGAGTCACCTGACTCCTTTGAGTCAATTCAAAGAATGCTTTGTGATATTCATTTCATTAAACCTGGTTCTATTCTCATTCAAGTCAATGCTTCCAAGTCATGAGTCGTGCCTCCAAATTGTTCAAAGGATGTCTCTCCCAGAAATATAACTCATCAGTAATTTTACTTGTTCTTAAGAGTCAGTCATGTTTGAGTCAGTTCCATTCAAATCAACTTTTGTTCCTAGTTTTGTGTCACTAATGTGGGAATAATCATGGCCCTCCCGTGACAAGTCTATTCCTATCGATTTCAAATCATTATCCAGGAATTAGACCTAGAAACCTAAAAGGTACCTTGAATCCTGCATGCATCAATGGCAGGTTCTCTCATTTTCAACAGTAGGTTTTCATCAATGACCTCTGATTGGAAAATTATGTTAAGTGTTCGACCTCGAAACATTTATTCACACTTGAGGGAATGTACTAAGATAACTTGGGGATCATTGACATCAATGGTGATTTCCCTCACACTTGTTAACAGTTGACATCAATGACTGGTAATCAAGTGGTTTCTTCCATGTTCAATGTCAATACATCTATTCACATTGTTAGGATCGTATCGGTTGGGGATTGGAATGAATACCCTGAGTGGTTAGGCTTTACCATCATCATTTCCTATGCTCATGTTGTGTTTAGAGATCATTTAGAGTCATGACAAGGATCCACATTGTATGTTTTGTGGTCGTGTTCTGTATTTGAGGTTAGGAGACATGGATCTACTTTGTATGTTACATAGCTATTTCCTACCTCCTATAGTAGTTGTTCATGGATCTACAATGTATCACTAGTAGCCATAATATCGTCATCATCATAGATCTGCAGTGTATTGGTTTGTAGCTATGATTGGTTTGGATAAAGTCAGTTATTGTTCTTGTATGAGTCTATCTCTCTTTGCCTCTGTATCAGATGAAAATCCTGCAAACTATTTCACCTATCACTTCCTTCTAGCATCATACTTTGGGGGGAATTCTGTTGCACCTAGAAATAACACATTGTTTATAAGCCTTCATGAGACTTTCACATTGTCCTTCAACCTCCCAGAAAGCCTCGCTTGAGTAACCTTGGTCATTTTTTTTCCATACCTAGAAGGGACGACGCCTTTATGATTTTTACACAGAGCACCGGCGGTGCCCATCATGGTCAACCCATATGCACCATTTTCCTCTTTCTTTGTCAAAAATCCTAGGTCAATGCCTTTATCATTTCTTCTAGGAGCACCGATGGTCAAAAAATGAGAAAAAAAGAAGTTTATGGAAGCTTCCATGTGGAAGCCTCCGCGGAGTTGATTCCTACATGCTTGGGAAAGGTGGCATTCACTTCCCTCACCTGTAGGGATCATATCATATCCATTTTCCAAGTCATATCATGAGTTCTAGGCCTATAAATGAAGCCTTCATGATGAGAGTAGGAGAGACTAGAAAAAAACACCCTTATGCTGTTAGTTTGAAAATCTGAATCATAGGAAACGTAGAGTTATCTTATGGTTGGAGAGGTCTTCATAGCTATAGAGGATTATAGACATTCTTGTTGAGATCGAAGTCATTGACATCAAGGATTTTTGGTTTTACTTATTTCCCTTTCATAATTAATGCAAAGAAATTCCCCTTTCCTATCTTTGATGTATTGATTTTAATTAGATATTATCGGATTCCTTGATCACTGATATGAATAATCAATCTATCATGATGCTCTCATCTTTTTTGTTTTCGTTTGATCTGTCTTGCAGGTACTGAACCATTGAAGGGAATTTTGGAGAAAATACAAAGAGATCCATGATTGAGGTATATTGTATTTCATGTTAGTTAATTTGATTGTTTAAGGAAAGGATATGTTGTGTCTTTTTGTTTTGTATTTGTGATTTACATTGTAGAGGAACAAACAGTGTCCGCATTGATTGAGAATTCTTTATAAGGCCATTGATGTTCTATGCAGTAGAGTGCATGCGAACCATAATATATTACTGGAGTACCTCACTGCTAAGCAACATGAAGCATCAACTCAGTGAATGCAAGATGGGAAGGGTACAAAACTTTGGGTTTGGAAGTATATTGAGTGCATTATTTTTTGAGAGGGTACTGGGGCTAAGCCCTAGAGTTGACATTGCTCCACATGGAGTTAGGGATCTGGCTTAGCTATGCTGGGCCAATGTTATGTGAAGACTGGGAGGGGGAAGAGTGGCCAACCCCTATGCAGCAGAATTCTTCCTCTAGTGGCAAAGACAGATCATTGACATAAACGACTACCCCTATGCAGGGATAGAGTTTTGTGGAGATCCAGATATGCCCCTACCACCAGGATCAACATATGGAGACATATGTAGCAAATCTCAACTCACTTTTGTTTTTTGAGTTATTAAAGTTTTTTGTATTTTTTGATATATGAAATCAAAATACATGTTTTGGTGTGATGACACATAATGAGACTCTGTCATGTACATGCAGATGTGGGACCACGACGACGGCTAGAAGGATTTCCTCATCATCAATGAAGGGGACGCTCCAAAGCATTCAAACAAAATTTGTTGTCTTGAAACACAATGTTTCGATGGCGAAAGTCGAGGACTTCCCTGAGGCTATGCAGTGTCAGGTGGTTGGAGTACCATGATCATGGTTTTGATTATTCCGCCAACTAACTAGAGCCATGGTGTGATACCATGATTAGCATCCTCCTCCACCTCAGGCTTAGAGACCTAGGTGTATATTTTGTATGAGCGTGTAGTATATTTTGGTGGCTCAGAATCCCTACTTTTGTAAATGACACTTATGTATTATGACGTCACCTTTTTTGGACTTAATGAAAAAAATATTTATGATGATCGATTATTTATGCTATTTATATGTGTAAAATGTGTTTGTGAAATGCTTATGGTATGTGAAACAAATTGCAATCTAGTACATAGTAAGCATATGAATCAACAACTTGATTAAAATTTCTTGGAATGTGAATGTATGTTATACTCTCAAATTTCCATTCTAGCAATCTTACACGTAAGAATCTTCATAACAATGTTGGATCCCTAGTACAATACAAGCCATTAAGTTGTGAAACCACTAACTGCGAATCAAGACATACCTCAAGAGAAAGAACACCATGTGAAATGGCATCCTATAATAACTCAATCATGACACTATATTCGACAACATTGTTTGACGAAGGCCATAAACATACGCCTCCTGAAGCCAACACTTGACCCGTAGGAGTATAGATCACCCAAGTAGCCGAAGCTAAGTTTTGAGTGTGGCGGCTAGCACCATCAGTGAATCCTATGTAAATGAAAGACTCCATCGACATTAGCCATAACAAACGAAAGCTAATCAACAAATCTGATCACCATAAGAATATCTAACTATGCAATGCAAAAATGTACAATAATATACAAAAAGTCATCCTTGGCTGAAGATCATGCATAATACTTTTTGATATAGAGCCCATTTCTAGGCTCCGCCAAGGTTGTCCCTTCATAATCCACCAACTCATAAGCACCTTTCTATAAGACACACTTAACCACATAAGGACCCTACCACATCGGGTTGAATTTTCCTGCCCCCAAGGGCTCCATAGCTTGATCCCACAAAAGGACCAAGTCACCTTCGCTAAACCTCCTAGGATAGACAGACTTATCGTACTGGACCTTAATGTGATTCTTGTTAATCTCAAGAGCCACTAAAGCATCTTGATGCTGCTCATCAAGCTGCTCCAAGTGGACTAGACGTTCTTACAATGCGGAAGTATCTGGTAAAAGCTCCACAACTAGCTTCAAAGAAGGGATTTCACATTCAACCGGTAACACTGACTCCACCCCATGCACAAGTTGACAGGGAGAAAAACTGGTGGTAGTATTTACCATGGTTCTTTAGGCCCACAAAGTAGGATACAACATGATATGCCAATTATTCTTACTCTGTGTGATGGTTCATTGGAGAATGGACTTAAGTGACTTGTTCACTACTTCAACTTGTCCATTCGCTTGAGGGTAGTAAGAAAAAGAGTGCTCTTTCTTACATCCTAACTTTGAAGCTAACTCTTCCATCATTTTGTTCTGAAAGTTCCTGCCATGGTTAGTGACAAGCTCCCTTAGAATGCCAAATCGGGCGATAATCTGGTTAAAAATGAAATGCATGGCTATTTCACCATCAGATTTGATAGTAGGCATAGCCTCTTCCCATTTTGTGAAATAATCCACAGCCAAAATAATATGATGGTTCCCCCTAGCTGAGGATGGGTTATAATCCATAAAGTCAACCCCCTAGTTGGTGAAGGGACCAGCAGTAATAATAGGATACAAAGGGTCCAGATGTGAATGCATATTACATGCAAACACCTAGCAAGGGCGGCACCACTTGACCACATTAACGCAATCTTTAAAGATGGACAACCAAAAATAACCTACTTGCAAATTTTTTTGGGTTGTAGAAAGCCCAGATAAATGACCACCAGATGCCCCTCCATGGAAATCATTAAGCATGACCTTAGCCTTTTCATGGGTTAATCAACGACGTAAAATGGAATCAAACCCATGGTGGTACAAAGTATCCTCCACTATGAGGTAGTTTTTCTCTACATCGGCATAGTCGTCGTCGCTCATCTCACGAGAGGTGAGTAGGAACCTTCAATGTTTGCAAATAAATAAAAATATCCCCATACCAAGGGTCCGATGTTGAGATGAGAAAGATATTCTCATCGATAAGAGAATCCTCATGAACCTCTTATTCATCCAAATTTGGAAAATCCGATATGATCTAAGCAAAGATTAATGATTTCTTTGATTTTTCCGAAACAAACTTGAGATCAAACTCTTGCAATACTAACAATCCATTTATTATGCTTTCCCCCAACCATCCTTTTGGTGAGGATGAATTGAAATGCATTGAAGTGAGCTATGACCAAAGTTTGGCAAAGGTGGATGTAATGCCTCAAACACTGAACTGCATGGATAGTGGCTAAGGCTAGCTTCCCAACATGGGAAAAATGAAGTTCCGCATCAATGAGGTTTTGGCTCAGATAATATATGACATGTTCATGGATCTCCTCATCCTCTTGAACCAATACCACACCAACCGTCTCTTGATATGTGACCACATAAATAAAAAAGTCACAGCTATAGTGTGGTGGACTAAGCACGGGGGCCAATGCCAAGGCATTCTTAAGATCATTGAAAGACTCCCAGGCTCACTAATCCCTACAAAAAGGGGTGTCTTTCTTCAACAAATGCATGAAGCCTTTAGTCAAATTGGCAAAATTGACTACGAACCTTCGCAAGAAGTTTGCATACCTTGTAAACATTGAAGATGTTGAATGTTACGTGGGGAGACAATTTAAGTATTGCCTCAACCTTCAGGGGATTGACTCTAATACCCTCCTTAGACATGATGAATCCTAGTAAATGAACAAACTTCACACAAAAGATGCACTTGTGAGGATTTAATCAAATTTGATAATGACATCATCTTTTGAAAACTAATCGCAAATGATAAGGATGACACACTCTCAAACGAGAGTGAGCAGATAGATCATCCAAATACACTTCAATAATATTTTTGAGATCATGAAAGGAAAAGGTCATGGCCCATTGAAATGTAGCTTAGATGTTTTTAAGGCCGAAGGGCATCTTTCGATATGCAAAAGTTCCCCAAGGACAAATAAAAGTAGTCTTATGTTGGTCCTTGGGTTTAATCTGTATCTAATTATATCCAGAAAAGCCATCCATAAAATAAACAACCTCACTTCTCGCACACTCATCCAAAATTTGATCAATAAATGGTGTAGGGAAGTTATCTTTAGGACAGGATTGATTTAAATAATGGAAAATAGTGCATATTCGGATTGCTCCCTGCTTCTTATCCATCAGAATGGGATTGGAAACCCACTCCATCAAGGGAATGGGATAGATAAAACCAACTTTGATCAATTTCTCTATCTCTGCCTTAATAGAGGGCGCTTTCCTAGGATTCACGACACATAAATGTTGTTGAACCAGGTTTGCATTCGGATAGTGTTGAGCCCCATTTTGTTACCCCTTTTGAGCTAAAAATGCTATGTATTAATGCATATTTTGTTGTCATTTTGGCATCTTTGCATCACACAGACTACCTTTCAGCTTCAGGTATGATCTTATTTTGATTTATTTTAAGATTGATTCACTCTTTATTATTTTACTGTTTTAATGAGTAAATTTGATTATTATTTGATGTAACCATTAACAAATGCATTCGTGGATTGCAGAGCATGTTTTTTGGGTGAATTCTACATACAGACACGTTTGGCTAGATATGTGCATAGCATATCTAGCTCGTGATATAACTCGCCGAACCAACCACACATTCAAACTAATTGATTCTCCATCATTTAAGCATGGAGTGGTTTGGAAACCGCTGACTATCCACATGTTGAAGCGTTAGCATGGGCCTCATTCTAGAAGGTTTCCAACGTACATCACAACGTTAGAGAAGGGGAGCCACCTCACGCCTGATGGAAACCAACTCGCGACAAGGGAGGAGAGTGACTATGTGCTGGCATTAAAGCAATGAATTGTAATAATGGTTGACTCATCCTAGAAAAGTAGTCAACCACTAAAGGGTCGACTTGCTTTCCTTCTCAAAACTATATGTAAAAGAACGCTTGCATGCAAGGGGGGGTTAAGCAGAAGAAGTTTTTTAGCTCAGCAAGTTTATGTAATTTAGACTCTATCTATTTTTAATGTAAAGTGTTGTCATACTATTTAGGATCGTGTTCCATTAGTAGGCTGTGACTCTGTTTGCTAGGAGGGTCCCCCGCCAATCACAGTTTTTATCTTTCGTATAGTCTTTTTCCTTTTTATAATTAGCATAATTTTGTTCATAGAATTTCATTTCTGCAATTGTTTATATTGTTTCCTGTAACTTAGCTTTCATTCCAGTCTTATGATGCTTATAGTTTAGATTCCATTTTCAATGTTATGGTGCTTATATAGTCTTTCATTTTAATTGGAAACCGGTTGCATATAGATTAGATTGCAATTTATTTTGTTACATTCCCAGTTTATTAGATTAAATTGTAATTTCTTTTTAATGCATTTGCAAATATATTAGACAGTGAATTACTTTTTGCATTTGCATATAGACTATACTATCATTCCTTTTCATATAGATTAGCCTGTGAATTCATTTTTACATTTGCATACAGACTAGATTGAATTCCTTTCCATATAGATTAGACTGCAAACTTCCTTTTGATGCATTTGCATATAAATTGGATTGTAATTCTTTTGATGTATTTCTAGTTATTAGTTGATTCAATGATAATCGATTAAAATTGCTTTCAATAATGTAGAAATTAATAATAGTTAGTTTCAATTATGTTAGTCCTTAGTATGTTCGGAATTTATTTAATCTCTAGTTTCTTTTCAAATCTTTAGGTAATAATGCTTTTAAATTATGAATTGTATTATCTTGGAGGGTAAATAGGTTTGATTTATGAATTGTAAATTCTATGTGAATTAGTTGTTAAATAGGTTTAACCTCCTGTATTTACATCATGGTTATCATAGGAATAGGTCAGCTAGCCAAAATCATCTAGATTAATCAATTTTGTAAAGTTTTTAGTATTTTTGTATACAGACAGTCATACAGACATACTGTTTGGCTTGTTATACACACTACCATTTCAACCTATTGTTCAGTCTTCCATACAGTCCTTATCACATTTACATAATTTAGGTCTTTTGCTTCATTTCTTTGAGTAGGTTTTGATTAAGGATAGTTATACATTAATTATACTTCTTTTTAGAGTATGTGATTAAATTATTTAGAGTATTTATTAAGCCTTTAAGTCTTTTTACCATGTGATTATGTTAGCTTGAATTCATTCTATTTCTGTACATGTGATTTAAAGTTAATTATAAGTTGGTAGATATATTGATTGGTCACCAATAGAAGTTGTTCTATCCAGATTAGATGGTTATTAAATAAGAATTTAGATCATCATCGGGTTTTTTTAGTTAGGTCTTTTCTTTTTCATTTTTAATAAGTGTCCATGATATAAAAGAACTATGTTTACCATTTTTTCCAACTGGACATTCCTTAGTTTACATATTTTCGTAGAGGTAAAGTTAGACTTAATTCCCTTTAGTTTCTATACTTCCTTTGAAAGCCACTTTGACTCTCCTCCTACCCTTGTCCCAGTCACTATAAATGCTTATCCCCAAAACAATCGAGGAGAGTGGGATCAGTCTAAATTGCTACATATATCCTTAGTTAGATATTATAGTTGATGTAATTCTATAAATATTCCTTTGTATCGTTAGTTTTCAAAGTTTTTTAAAGTAGTAGAATAGGTTTTAAGGGATAGTTTTTTATCCTGTTTTATTTGCATCAAGTATGTATAAAGTAGAGTAGTATAACTGGATACTACTCGAGTCTAGTCTTCTTGCTTCTTAGGAGTCTTTGCTTCTTATTTGAAAAATATATTTTGATCTATGTTTGTTAAAATATTGCCACGACACCTTAGGAATCCTTCTGCCTTCGCATATATTTTGTAGCAACTCCAAGCTTACAAAGCCCGGTCGATATTTAAATATTAGGTAAACTATTCAAGACAATTATTTTCCCAACATTTTGGTGCCGTTGTCGGGGAGTTGTTCTGTAAGGTAGAAAAATAGAATTTTCTTATGAATTTTAGTAATAGGTTGGTGGCGGGGGAGCAGTAAGATGAGAGGTAAGAACCTGTGCATCTGTCATAACAGGCGCCCCCAAACCCATCAGTATTAATATTCTAGGTTTTCCTTTAAGCTTTGTTCTTCATGAACATAGTCTAAGTAGATAAGGATAGATAGGTTTGATTTACATTATACAGCAAGGGGGAGGGGAAACGATAAGACTAAAATATGACTTCACTATGGAATTTCCATAGTGTGACAGCCTGACACATCCACTTTTAGTGGGTTCCCCAAAGCCCTGTTGTTCCTTTTGTACAAGTATGATCACTTTATGCAAAGCTTGATTTATTTCTCTTAAGTGTGTTTAGAGTAGATAGTAAAGTTTCATTTGAATAACTATTACAGGGAAATATCTCTCCCTACCATTTACTTAGTGAAAAGATACCAAAAGACACCTATAGGAAGTTATCTTCCTGGAGATATAAGGAGACTCTCTTAAGAAGTCTTATCAGAAAAGTCATGGATGATACTTTGACAGGAATATTTGAGGATCTCATTCTTGAAAATATTTCAAGAGATCAATTATTAAAAACCTCTAAGCATCCCAATACAAATTCTTCTCTAGTAGAAGACTCGAACTTTGTTGACCCTATCCAAATAAAAACACTCCTCAATCACTCTGTAATTTCACAAATTGAAACATCCAAAGTAGAGTCTACTTCTCCTATAGGGTCCAGTAGGAGCATGGCCAATAGGAGGAAGATCTCCCCTAAAAAAGGACACTGGGACACCTCAGTCTCACCTCAAAAAAATCCTCCTTTTAGAAACCCAACTCACCCAAAGAAAAACAAAGAAGAGTCATTCGCAAGGACCACCTTCTGTTTGAAATGTAAAGCTAAACATCTCCCATAAGAATGTCCATTCAAAATTTCCACATGTCATATTTGTACAGGACATCGCCTTTTGCCTTAGGGAACTAGGGTGAACCTTGCTAGAATAGAAGCTGATCCCCCCTCCTTGAACACTCTTCTTCCTTTACCTGATCCTTAAAAGTTAATTAGGGTTGTCATCATTTGTACATATGTAGATATGTTTTTTGAATAAACAAGAGTCATGTCTAACTCTAGGAGACTCTTCTTCTATGTTTTTAAATAAAACCAATAATCTAATAAATGGTTTTGAAATTTTAGGTGGATCGTTTCTATAAGACATTATCTAAAAGTGCTCTAAAAACACTAGTTGTGATTCTAAAATTTGATTCTTAGACCATTGATTTTAAATGATTTTTCTTATACATGATGGTTTATATCAGATATGTACATTCTTGATTACTTTAAGCAAGTGCTCAAAAGAATTATTTCAATAATCATGTTCTTCAATATTTTTAATACCTAGGGATTACTAGTACATCTACACTTGTTATCAAAACTTGACCCATAAAATATTTTTGAGAACACTCTAGGATAAGTGGAATTCCTGCTTATGGGGAATGTTAACTTTTATAAAGAAGACGGACTAAAAGGCCCAAGAACACCTTTGAGTTATTCTCTTTTGACATGATCTATGATTAAGGCCATTTTTATGAAAATTTTTACTCATGTGTCTAGCAGGGATTAACAAACTCTAGTACCCATCGAATTCCTATCTTTATAAGAGGAAAACCCGCCAAGGTACTGAACAGGGATGCTGGTAGCGAGTCAATGCTAAGTAACAATCTAGCAGTAAGGAAATTCGATAAATCCAAGTAAACCCATCGGGGTACTGAACAGGCTCACTAGAAGCGGGGCTATGCTTGCATGGTACCAAGATAAACTTGTCGGGGTACTGAACAGGCTCGTTGGCAACGGGGCAATATCAGGTAAAAGAGCTTGGTTAATGCACCTCTAGGCACATGTGTTAACAATAAAATATGTTTAGGCCTATTGTTTTCTATGTCATTAAAGAATCACTGTAAGATGGATTTGGATATGATAATTTGAATTCAATCAATAACTAGGATCCATTTATCCTAGTAATGGGACCCATAGCAGTACATTCTTACAAATCCGACGAAAAGCTCAAATTTTTTTTTTTTAGGGGGAAAGATTTCTTTACAACAAGGAAAGTATGACTAGTTTTCCCTATGATTCTTCCTTCATTTCTTCTTTACATAGTAAAAATGAATTTTCATATTTGAGCACTATTTTTATATGTATCTATCTGAATCCTTCCATGCATGTGTTAATTTTTCCTTTCTTTTACCTACCTATAACAGCATGACTGGAATTTCTTATCTTATTTTGGAAACCGCTGAATTTTCCTGTATGGCTTGAGGACATGCCATATCTTTGATTTGGGGGTGAGTATCAGACTGGTTGTCCTTTTATAAAAATGACAATTTATTTCTCTAAAAATCATGGAAGTACAATTAAAAGGATCAAAGTAATTGTTTTGTAGGTTCAAAGCTTAAAAAATATATGATTATCAGTAGTTTGATCTGATCAAGCAAAACTTATTTTCTTATAGGAAATATGAAGGATTATACGAAGGATCGTATGAAGGGTTGAATAACGACCTGAATGAAAAGCCAAATGACGTTATGAATACACACAATGATATTTTTCCTATGATTAAAGCTAGCTTAATTTTTGACTTGGCTAATTCATATCATCATTATTAAAAATCATATCCATAAGGGTGTTTTTTACTAAACTTTGACTTATGACTTAGTACGATCTCGATCTAATATGATTTCATTTTATCCTCATATAGGATTGAAAAGACCTTAGGGTACTTTCTAATCATTACTATGATGTCACCACCTCATCTCATTTTTCATTCGCATGTATAAACTTCTAAATATCTTTCACTCGTATGCATAAGCCATTAGATGGTCAATCTTTTTGTTAAAGTTGGGATTATGGTAATGAGCATGGTCATATGTTTGCATTAAGTTGATGTTAAACTTGTCCAAATTTTACTTTGGATAGGGTTGAACGAACTAAAAACCTTATGAACGCATTAGAAGTTGCATTTTGATGGCACAAATTTTAAGGGCTGTCATAATGGCATAGTCATCCAAAATAAACCGAGTTGGTTGCATGATCATTTGATCGACTGAATGTGGCATGCTTTAAATATGATGAAATCCTTTCCATTGTTTTCATATGATCATTATTACTGTAGAATCCTATCGCCAACTTTTTATCCACACTTCTTATAGAGCCCTATTTCATCACCTTGGCTTCACCATGCCTAAACGTTTTGAACGAGAGAGTTATCAGGACCTCTTTCAGATACCTGAATTTAGAGACTGTCGTGAAATCTTCTTTCGCACAGGATGGAACCCTTTCCTACATTAGTTGCAGGGTTTTGACAAGGAAATCTCATTACTATTCGCAATGGGCTTTGATGGGAGAGATGCGAGGGTCGGCCATTTAGTTTTTCAAGTCAGTGAGTAGTCAATAGGCCAGGCCACCAAGCTTCCTCGAGAGGGAGAACATTGGCACAGGCATTGGTTCATCCCTAGAGCGTCAAACAATTTCGCATTGAAACTTGAATGTCATCATGTATCAGGAAGCAAAGGCTATCATCACAGTTGGATCAAACCAAAATATCTCAATCCATTGACAGTTATTATCCGCCTAGTCACCTGCGAAGGTAAGTTCAACGTTTTTAAATCTTGTCATCTATGTCTATTGGCTCACTTTGTGGATCAGAAATACCTGAATTTCCCATTTTTCTTTTTGCGGAGTCTTGAAAACATGTCTAATTTGGTTCAAAAGAACACCCTTCATCCCAAAAATAGGCTATACCACCATAGCATCATAAAAATTATCATCCTTGATCAAATTAAAGAATGAAACCAGACATGGTATACTTTCATTTTCAAGGTCCTTAACCCTCATTTTAATATTCGCAAGTGCCCCCAATATTCTCATGGCCAAGAGTCTAGTCCATATCCATAAGCAAGGAAGAAAAAACCTAACATAGTTCATCTAGATGATGATGTATTAGAGGCAAGCCCATCTACACAGTCTTCCCTTTTTGTTCCTATTTAATTCATACCTTTGTCATGACCCTGTACTAGGAAATGGAAGGTGGAATTTGTTGGAGACATTTACCACCATACACACTCATTTTGGTCAATTTGGCCTAGTTAAACCACTATAATAAGTTTTATTGACTTAATTGACATCAGAGGAGCACTAGATGACATCAGCATGAGCACACACACACCTACCTTCAGTCAAGGAGGCTAACTTAGCCTTCTCCTACATTCAGGGAGGCTAACTGGAGCACTCCAGGGGTGATCTGAGTGTCATTAATGCCCCATATTGCTAACTGATGGTTACAATTAGTTAAATAGAGTAGTGAAGGAAACTTCCTTCATTAAATTGATTATTTAATGATTATTTAATGAACTAGAGTCAACAGGGGCACCTCCAACCACTTCTGATGGTTAGTTACACTTCAGTTAACCTCATCGAGGTTCATTGGAGTCATTGATGCACTGCCACTTGTTGGTTGGCTTGTAGTGACATGTGTCTGAGCTACTTTCAGTTAGAATTAGTCATTTATTGCACTTCAACTTCAGTTAGGGCTCAATTGAGTCAATTAGGGTTTTGATCAGTGGTTAACTTGAGTGTTGACTATGGCTTACATTCAGTTAAGCTATACTCACTCATTCAATTTGAATGACCTCCATGGGAATTTGAATTGCTCTGGCATTCATCCTTCCAACATGATCATTGTATTGTATTATTCATTATTCATTTGATTATACAGAGCTTCTACTCCCATTGCAACACCATTTTGCCAATTTTATGCCTATTTGTTTGTACTCTTTGTGAGACTGTGTTTTTCAGTTCCTAGACCACTGTAAAAAATTAATATGGTATCAGAGCTCATAGTGGGACAAAGCTTATATATCTCAGAAACAAGGTTTTTAACAGATATTGCATGAAAATTGAGCAATAGCTTAAAAATCCAGCACTACTCCAAAATCCAAGGCTTACCACTTAATACCCCAAGTAAGGAAATTGTTGATCAAGCTTGCTTGATTGACTATGCTGGGTATGATGAAAGCCTAAAATGTGCAGGATGTCTGACCTTACGGTGCCCCTTTTGTTGTGATTTTCAGGTTTTTAATAGGTGAAAGCATTCGCTCCAGCAGATTCAGATGGCTTCTTCCATAGAACTCTTGACTCCGTTCAATTTCCACTCATGGAAAGGAGACATGGAGATCCAACTACATGCCAGAGGACTCTATAGGGTCACTATGGACACTGAAGAAGAGCCTGCTTTTGTGACAGACAAAGCTAGATTCTTGAAGAAGAAATATGAAGCATTCATATTCTTGTGCCTCTTTGTTTCCCAGGATCTTCTTTTCCATATTTCGGGATTGAAGACTACAAAGGAAATATGGGACAAATTGGAAACCCTGTATGGAAAGTAGGATGATTTGAGAGTATACCAGCTTGAGAATGAGTTGATGTCTCTCCAACCTTCCAATTTAGAGACCTTGAATGACTTTTTCAGAAAGTTCAAGCACATTGTCTTACTGTTGAAGCAATGCAAAGTGGAGAAGGACGATGATCAGCTCATCCTCACCATACTCTCCAAACATGGAGATGACTATTTAGTTTTTGTCTCTACATTCCATGCAGGGAATCTCACAACCCCTGGATGGAAGATGCGTACACTCAATGCCTTCATTGAGTCCCTAACAAGTGAACATGATAAGCTTGTCCAGATGGGGATCATCATATCCTCCCGTGATTAAGCCCTCCACGTATCGGGGCCCAAATATCTGAAGGGTAAAGGAAAGAAAAAGAAGAAAACCCTAAAACTAAATTCGAAGCGCCTAAGCCTAAAGTTGAAAACCAGCAGCATGATGAGTCTTCCGGCTCAAAGAAGAACAAAGGAAAAGGGCATCATGGAAAGGAAAAAGTCAAGTGTTCATACTGCAGGAAGGGCTTCCACCTTAAACATGCCTGCATGAAGAAGAAACTTAATGAAGCTACCTCTCTTCTTGATAGAAATCACATCAATATTTCGAAAATCTTTCGGAGGAGAGATCAGCAAGATCGGGAAATACAACATGAAAGAGGTCATGCCCTCATGGAAAGCACTTCGAATTCCAAAGCACTCTTGATATATTCTGGAGCTTCAAACCACATGATTGCTGAAAGAGACTCCTTCTCATCTCTAGAGACCATAAAATTCATTCCCATCCACATGGGAGATGGCTCCACCATCATTTCAGAAGGACAAGGTACGGCTGATCTTGAGAATGGTTATTTTTCAAATGTTTTGTATGTACCATCTCTGGCATCAAATCTACTGAGTGTATATCAAATGACACATACAGGAATGCCCAAGAGAGCATCCTTCAGTTTGAATGATGTAGATATCACGGAACTTGCATCCGGGAAACTTGTTGCAAAAGGCCTTGCAAACCATCATGCAAAACCCTATGAGTTTTCCCACTTTGTAGTGGATGCAAAGCCCACCGCACTGCTGAATCATGGAAATGAAGTTATTAGAATGTGGCATGAGAGGTTCATCCATCTCAATTTCAAATACTTGCAGCAATTACAGAAAAACTCCATGGTTGGAGGCCTCTCGGTCATCAAGGCAACCACTGGAATTTGCAAGGGTTGTGTTGTTGGAAAGCACCCTGAGCACAAGTTCGATCGGGGGAAGGAAAGCCGAGCTACATGCATATTGGGACTGATACATTCTGATATTAGCAGTCCAATTCCTATCACATCCATGAATGGATCAAGGTATCTTCTTACTTTTATTGATGATTTTTCCAGGTACACATGGGTCTTCTTTCTCAAAAAGAAGTCTGAAGTCTGTGATAAATTCACTGAACTGAAGGCCAAAATACCAAGATATTGAGATCTGATAATGGAGGGGATTATGTTATTAATGAGTTTCTAAACATATTCTCCCAAAGTGGTATTCAGGTCCAGCATTCAATTCCCTACACTCCCCAGCAAAACGGTGTAGCGGAAAGGAAGAATCGGTCTCTTAAGGAGATGACCACCTGTGTGTTGGAATCAAAGAAGTTGGCTGAAAATTTGTGGGCTGAAGCCATGCATGCTGCACCATAAATTCAGATCAAATTTCCACACTCATCCATGAAATGGAAGACCCCTTTCAAAGCATACTTCAGACACAACCCGGATGTGTTGAGCCTGCGGGTGTTTGGGTCCACTGCATGGGCCCGAATTCCACTTGATAAAAAGAGGGATTTGCAACCACAAAGAATAGAATGTATGTTTATTGGGTATTCTGATGAATCAAAAGGTTTCAAGCTTCTGGATATCAAAACAAAACTTATCATCATCTAAAGGAGTGTCAAGTTCGATGAGCCTCTTCAGGAGGTGGAACTAGTGAAGGAGAAAACTGTTGAATTTCCTTCCTATTCTACTGAATATTTGGATGATGAAATTGGGGGTGATGACCCTGATTTGGATCCTATGATTTTTGATATCAGTGTAAAAAAAACATCATATACTGAATCAGAACCTGAAGTACAAAATCATCTCCCAACATGGGCCCAACAGACAATCTCCTCCGCAGGAGATAACATTGGAAATCCGGATGATCCAAGGAGACCCTGGTCTAATTTCCAAAGAGCAGGTATTGCACTCTATTTTCCTGATTATTTGCTGTCCAAAAATTGTTATTTGATGATAATTTCAGACCCAAAGTACCGCTACCATGCTTGGAAGGATCCGAGATGGCAAGTTGCCATGGATGAAGAGATGAATTCTCTTCAGAAAAACACTACTTGGGAGCTAGTTTCTCTTCCTTCGGGAAGGAAATTGGTTCGATGAAAGTGGGTGTTTCAGAATAAGGTTGCTGTAGATGGAAGAACCTGAAAATATAAGGCAAGTCTGGTGGAAAAATGTTTCTCTCAGGTCCAAGGTGTGGACTACCATGAGACTTTTGCACTGTTTGCAAAAATGGACTCCATCCACCTAGTTTTGGCAATTTCAGCATCTAAGCACTGGGAAGTGCATCATATGGATGTTAAGTCAGAATTTATGCATGGAGATATTCATGAGGAGATATAAATGAATTATACTAAGGGCTACATCTCTGATCCATCTTTGGTTTGCAAGCTAAAGAAGTCACTATACGGGTTAAAACAGGCCCCAAGAGAGTGGTATTCTAAGATGGTTGCCTTCCTTCTCTCGCAAAACTTCCAAAGGTGTAGATTAGATCCAAATGTGTATGTAAAGTAGTTTTATGGTAATTTGATTATTATTGTTTTATATTTTGATGAATTACTGATCACAGGTAGCACAGTTGCTTCTATTTTAGTCATCAAAACTGCTCTCCACAATGCATTTGAAATGAGCGATTTGGAGCTCTTAAAACAATTTTTGGGGCTAGAAATTGAGAAAAATTATGATGGGATAATCGTCACTCAGTAAAAATACATATCAGACCTTTTAGTCAAGTTTAACAAGGCTGAATGTAGTCCTGTACCATTCCCTTTCCTTTCAGGGATCGGCCTTGAAGAAGGAAAAAGCACACCTCCCATGGACTGCACTATTTATCAACAGTTGATTGGTAGCTTATTGTACTTGACTCATTCTAGGACTGATATCTGTTATGCTATGAATGTTGTATCAATGTGCATGCAGCAGCCCCATGATATTCATTGGAAGGTATCCAAGAGGATCCTCCAGTACATTTAGGGAACCAGGACCTACGGCATTCACTATGCTGCAGACTCCGAGCTAGAGCTAGTTGGATACACAGATTCCGATTGGGTGGGTGATTCTATTGATCAAAAGTCAACTTATGGATATGTATTCATGTTTGGTGGTGGCTCCATTTGCTGGTCTAGCAAAAAGTAGGCCACCATAGCATTGTCTTCAACAGAGGTTGAGTATCGAGGAGTGGTGAATGCTTGCATCCAAGCTGTTTGGTTGCAAGGCATTCCTTCAGAGTTTGATATTGGTAGTACTTTGTACACTGTCCTATTTTGTGACAATAAAAGTGCTATTAAGATATCCACAGATCCAGTTACTAGGCAGAGGACCAAACATATAGAGATACACATGCACTATATCATGGAGCTAGTGCATGACAGGACCATCATACTGCTTGACTGATGAGCAGATTGCAGACATCTTCACCAAGAGTTTTTTAGAAAAGAAGTTCACTTACCTCCGTTCACTGTTGGGGATGAGTTCATCAGGGTGATCCAACTACTTTCAATGTTCAGCTTGAGGGGGGGTTTTTCCCACTGGGTTTTCACTCTTTTCCTCACTTAGTTTGATTTTGAGCATTGTTTGAGTTTCAGTATTGTACAGGGTGACCTATGGCCTTAGTTTCCAGGGCCCTAGCATTCTTATGCACTTTATGTTTTCTACTCCTCTTGAGTACAGCTTAAGGATGGGTGTTGGAGACATTTACCACCATACACAATCATTTTGGTCAATTTGGCCTAGTTAAACCACTATCCTAAGTTTTATTGACTTAATTGACATCAGAGGAGCACTAGATGACATCAACATGAGCACACCCATGCCTACCTTCAGTTAAGGAGGATAACTTAGCCTTCTCCTACATTCGGGGAGGCTAACTGGAGCACTCCGGGGGTGATCTGAGTGTCATTAATGCCCCATATTGCTAACTGATGGTTACAATCAGTTAAATAGAGTAGTGAAGGTGCCTTCCTTCATTAAATTGATTATTTAATGATTATTTAATGAACTGGAGTCAACAGGGGTGCCTCCAACCACTTCTGATGGTCAGTTACACTTCATTTAACCTCATTGGGGTTCATTGGAGTCATTGATGCGATACCACTTGCTGGTTGGCTTGAAGTGACATGCGTCTAAGCTACTTTTAGTTAGAATCAGTCATTTATTGCACTCCAACTTCATTTAGGGCTTAGTTGAGTCAATTAGGGTTTTGATCAGTGGTTAACTTGAGTATTGAATGTGGCTTACATTCAGTTAAGCTAGACTCACTCATTCAATTCGAATGAACTCCTTGGGAATTTGATTTGCTTTGGAATTCATGCTTCGAGCATGATCATTGTATTTTATTATTCATTATTCATTTGATTATACAGAGCTGCTACTCCCATTGCAGCACCATTTTGCCAATTTTATGCATATTTGTCTGTATTCTTTGTGAGACTGTGTTTTCAGTTCCTAGACCACTGTGACAAATTAATAGAATTTTCATAGACCATTCACCAGCCCCGTGTCTAGCCTAACATATAGAGAGACAATCTAGATAGTCTAGATGAAACACATATGCCTGACCCAGATTCTCCTTTATACGCATTGGCTAACCTTTCAGTCGATTTGTTGAAAGACATTGCTCATGAAGATGTTTCTACACCCATTCAATATTTAAACCCTAATAGTCAAGTTCCAGGTGTCGATGTTGAAGTGATGGACAAAGAAGAGAGCCCTCTATAGGATTGTAACCAGTCCCTGGAACCATGTCAACCACTGCATCCAATAGTAGAACAACTAACCTCAGAGTTGACACAGTCGACAAAATAGAATGAAGAGCATGTCAAATTAATCATAGAGCTTCAAGAAGAAAATAAACTATTATGGCTAGAGATTGAGGCTATGGAATATATTCATAAGAATGTTAGTACAACACAAAGGGACCAAAGCGCAAGGCGTGCTCTCTTGAAAGAACAAGCTAAAAAGTTGAACTATAAGCCACCTGCTCCGTCAACAGGGTTGAAGGCAGCTGCTAGCGCAACATTGTCTTCTTCCCAATGATATCTATTACCTTGTACTAGTGGGACCTGGAATCCTTTTGGTTTTGGGGTGTGTTGAGCCCCATCTTGTTACCCTTTTTGAGCTAAAAACACTATGTATTAACACATATTTTGTTGTCATTTTGGCGTCTTTGCATCACACATACTACCTTTCAGTTTCAGGTATGATCTTATTTTGATTTATTTTAAGGTTTATTCACTCTTGATTATTTTACTGTTTTACTGAGTGAATTCGATGATTATTTGATGTATCCATTAACAAATGCATTCGTGGATTGCAGAGCATGTTTTTTGGGAGAATTCTACATACAGACACACATTCGGCTAGATATGCGCATAACATATCCAGCTCGTCATATAACTTGCGGAGCCAACCACGCTTTTGAATTGATTAAATCTTCAGCATTTAAGAATGGAGTGGTTTGGAAACCACTAACTGTCCACCTATTGAAGCATTAGAATGGGCCTCATTTTGGAAGGTTGCCAGCGTACATCACAACGCTAGAGAAGGGGAGCCACCTCATGCCTGATGGAAACCAACTCGCGACAAGGAAGCAGAGTGACTGTGTGCTGGCATTAAAGAAATGGATTGTAATAATGGTTAACTCATCCTAGAAGAGTAGTTGACCACTAAAGGTTCGACTTTCTTGCCTTCTCAAAACTATATATATAAGAACGCTTGCATGTGAGGGGGGGTTAAGCAGAAGTAGTTTTTTAGCTCTGCACGTTTATGCAATTCAGACTTTGTTTATTTTTAATGGAAAGTGCTATCATACTATTTACGATCATGTTCCATTAGCAGGCTGTGACTCTGTTTGCTGGGAGGCCCCCCCGCCAATCAGAGTTTTTATCTTTCGTATAGTCTCTTTCCTTTTTATAATTAGCATAATTTTGTTCATAGAATTTCATTTCTGCAATTGTTTATATTGTTTCCGGTAACTTAGCTTTCATTCCAGTCTTATGATGCTCATATTTTAGATTCCATTTTTAATGTTATTATGCTTATATAGTCTTTCATTTTAATTGGAAACTGGTTGCATATAGATTAGATTGAAATTTCTTTTGTTACATTTCCAATTTATTAGATTAGATTGTAATTTCTTTTTAATGCATTTGTATATAGATTAGACTATGGATTCCTTTTTTCATTTGCATATAGGCTAGACTGTCATTCCTTTTCATATAGAATAGACTGTAAATTCCTTGTTGCATTTGCATAAAGACTAGATTGAATTCCTTTCCATATAGATTAGACTGTAAACTTCCTTTTGATGCATTTGCATATAAACTGGATTGTAATTCTTTTGATGTATTTCTAGTTATTAGTTGATTCAATGATAATAGATTAAAATTGCTTTCAATACTGTAGAAATTAATTATAATTATTTTCAATTTTGTTAGTCCTTAGTATGTTCAGAATTTATTTAATCTCTTGTTTCCTTTCAAATATTTAGGTAATAATTCTTTTAAATTATGAATCGTTTTATCTTGTAGGGTAAATAGGTTTGAGTTATGAATTGTAAATTCTATGTGAATTAGTTGTTAAATAGGTTTAACCTCGTGTAATTTACATCCTGGTTATCATAGGCGTAGGTCAACTGGCCGCAATCATCTAGATTAATCAATTTTGTAAAGTTTTAAGTATTTTTGTGTACAGACCATCATATAGATAGACTGTTTGGCTTGTTATACAGAATGCCATTTCAACCTGTTGTTCAGTCTTTCATACAGTCGTTAGCATATTATACATAATTTAGGTATGTTTCTTCAGTTCTTTGAGTAGGTTTTGGTTAAGGATAGTTAGATAGTAATTATACTTCTTTTTAGAGTATGTGATTAAATTATTTAGAGTATTTATTAAGCCTTTAAGTCTTTTTACCATGTGATTATATTAGCTTGAATTCATTCTATTTCTGTACATGTGATTTAAAGTTAATTATAAGTTGGTAGATATATTGATCAGTCACCAATAGAAGTTGTTCTTTCCAGATTAGATGGTTATTAAATAATAATTTATCTCATCATCAGGTTTTCTTAGTTAGGCCTTTTCTTTTGCATTTTTAATAAGTGTCCATGATATAAAAGAACTATGTTTACCATTAATTGCAACTGGACATTCCTTAGTTTACATATTTTCATAGAGGTAAAGTTAGAATTAATTCCCTTTAGTTTATATACTTCCTTTGAAAGCCACTTTGACTCTCCTCCTATCCTTGTCCCAGTCACTGTAAATGCTTATCCCCAAAACAATCCAGGAGAGTGGAATTAGTCTAAATTGCTATGTATATCCTTAGTTAGATATTCTTGTTGATGTAATTCTGTAAATATTCCTTTGTATAGTTAGTTTTCAAAGTTGTTTAACGTAGTAGAATAGGTTTTAAGGGATAGTTTGTTATCTTGTTTTATTTGCATCAAGTATGTATAAAGTAAAGTAGTATAACTGGATACTACTCGAGTCTAGTCTTCTAGATTCTTAGGAGTCTTTGCTTCTTATTTGAAAAATATATTTTGATCTATGTTTGTTAAAATATTTCCATGACACCTTAGGAATCCTTCTTCCTTCGCATATATTTTGTAGCAACTCCAAGCTTACAAACCCCGGTCGATAAGTAAATATTAGGTAAACTATTCAAGACGATATTTTTCCCAACATTTTGACGCCGTTGTCGGGGAGTTGTTCTGTAAGGTAGAAAAATAGAATTTCCTTATGAATTTTAGTAATAGTTTGGTGGCGGGGGAGCGCTAAGAAGAGAGGTAAGAACCTGCACATCTCTTATAAAAGGCACCCCCAAACCTAGCAGTAGCGAAAGTCTAGGTTTTCCTTTAAGTTTTGTTCTTAATGAACAGAGTCTAAGTAGATATGGATAGATGGGTTTCGTTTACATTATAAAACAAGGGGGAGGGGAAATGATAAGAGGCAAAGATGTCTTCATTACGGAATTTCCATAGTGTGACATCCTGACACATCCACTTTTAGTGGGTTCCCCAGAGCCATGTTGTTCATTTTTGTACAAGTGTGATCACTTTATGCAAAGATTGATTTATTTCTCTTAAGTGTGTTGAGAGTAGATAATAAATTTTCTTTTGAATAACTATTATAGGGACATAGCTCTCCCCACCATTTACTTAGTGAAAAGATACCAAAAGACACCTATAGGAATTTATCTACTTGGATATCTAAGGAGACTCTCTTAAGAAGTCTTATCAGAAAAGTCATGGATGAAACTTTGACAGGAATATTTTAGGATCTCATTCTTGAAAATATTTCATGAGATCAATTATTAAAAACCTCTAAGCATCCCAATACAACTTCTTCTCTAGTAGGATACCCGACCTTTGTTGACCCTGTCCAAAGAAAAGCATTCCTCGACGACTCTGTAATTTCACAAATTGAAACATCCAAAGTAGTGTCTACTTCTCTTATAGGGTCCAATAGGAGCATGGCCAATACAAGGAAGATATCCCCTGAAAAAGGACACTGGGACACCTTAGTCTCACCTCATAAAAAGCCTCCTTTCAGCAACCCAACTCACCCAAAGAAAAACAAAGAAGAGTCATCAGCAAGGAACATCTTCTATTCGAAATGTAAAGCTAAACATCTCCCACAAGAATGTCCATTCAAAATTTCCACATTTCATATTTGTACAGGACATCATCTTTTGCCTCAGGGAACCAAGGTGAACCTTTCTAGAGTAGAAGCTGATCCTCCCTCCTTGAACACTCGTCTTCCTTTACCTGATCCTTAAAAGTTACTTAGGGTTGCCATCATTTGTATATATGTACATATGTTTTTCGAATAAACAAGAGTCATGTCTAACTCTAGGAGACTCTTCTTCTATGTTTTTAAATAAAACCAATAATCTAATAAATGGTTTTGAAATTTTAGGTGGATCTTTTCTATAAGACATTAACTAAAATTTCTCTAAAAAAACTAGTTGTGATTTTGAAATTTGATTCTCAGACCATTTATTTTAAATGATTTTTGTTATACATGATGGTTTAATTCAGATATCTACATTCTTGATTACTTTAAGAAAGTGCTCAAAAGAACTATATCAATCATCATGTTCTTCAAGATTTTTAATGCCTAGGGATTACTAGTACATCTGCACTTGTTATCAAAACTTGAACCTTAAAATATTTTTGAGAACACTCTAGGATAAGTGGAATTCCTGCTTATGGGGAACATTATCTTTTATAAAGAAGTTGGACTAAAACGCCTAGGAACACCTTTGAGTTATTCTCTTTTGACATGATCTATGATTAACACCATTTTTATGAAAATTTTTACTCATGTGTCTAGTAGGGGTTAGCACACTCTAGTACCCATCGAATTCCTATCTTTATACGAGGCAAACCTGCCAGGGTACTGAACAGGGCTGTTGGTAGCAGGTCAATGCTAAGGAACAATCTAGCAATAAGGAAATTCGATAAATGCAAGTAAACCCGTTGAGGTACTGAATAGGCTTGCTGGCAGTGGGGATATTCTTGCATGGTACCAAGATAAACCCACCGGGGTACTGAACAAGCTTGCTGGCAACGGGGCAATATTAGGTAAAAGAGATTGGTTAATGCACCTCTAGGCACATGTGTTAACAATAAAATATGTTTATGCCTATTGTTTTTTATGTCATTAAAGAATCACTGTAAGATGGATTTGGATCTGATAATCTAAATTCAATCAATAACTAGGATCCATTTATCCTAGTAATGGGATCCATAGCAGTAGATTCTTACAAATCTGATGAAAATCTCAAAATTTTTTTTTTTAGGGGGAAAGATATCTTTACAGTAAGGCAAGGGTGACTAGTTCTCCCTATGATTCTTCCTTTATTTCTTCATTACATGGTAAAAATGAATTTGCATATTTGAGCACTATTTTAATATGTATCTATCTGAATCCTTCCATGCATGTGTTAATTTTCCCTTTCTTTTACCTACCTATAACAACATGACTGGCCTTTCTTATCTTATTTTGGAAACTACTGAATTTTCTTGTATGCCTTGCGGACACGCCATATCTTTGGTTTGGGGGGGAGTATCAGACTATCTGTCCTTTTATAAAAATGACAATTTATTTCTCTAAAAATCATGGAAGTACAATTAAAAGGATCGAAGTAATTGTTTTGTAGGTTTGAAGCTTAGAAAATCTATGATTATCAGTAGTCTGATCTGATCAAGAAAAACATATTTTCTTACAGGAAATATGAAGGATTATATGAAGAATCATATGAAGGGTTGAATAATGGCCTGAATGAAAAGAAAAATGATGTTCTCAATCTGCACGATGATATTTTTCCTATGATTAAATCTAGCTTAATTTTTGACTTGGCTAAGTCATATCACCATTATTAAAAATCATATCCATAAGGGTACTTTTTACTAAATTTTGACTCATGACTTGGTACGATCTTGATCTAATATGATTTCACTTTATCTTCATATAGGCTTGAAAATATCTTAGGGTACTTTGTAATCATTACTATGATGTCACCGCCTCATCTCATTTTTCATTCGCACGTATAAATTGCTAAATATCTTTCACTTGTATGCATAAGTCGTTAGATGATCAATCCTTTTGTTAAAATTGGGATTATGGTAATGAGCATTGTCATATGTTTGCATTAATTTGATGTTCAACCTGTCCAAAGTTTACTTTGGGCAGGGTTGAACGAACTAAAATCCTTTTGAACTCGTTAAAAGTTGCATTCTGACGACACACATTTTAAGGGCTATCATAATGGCATGATCATCCAAAATACACCAAGTTGGCTGCATGATCATTTGATCAACTAAATGTGGCATGCTTTAAATATGATGCAAATCCTTTCCATTATTTCCATATGAACGTTATTACTGTATAATCCTATCGCCATCTTTTTCTCCATACTTCTCGTAGAGCCCTGTTTCATCACCTTGGCTTCACCATGCCAAACCGTTTCGAACCAGAGAGTTATCAGGACCTCTTCTAGATACCCGAATTTAGAGACTGTCGTGAAATATTCTTTCACGCAGGATGGAACCCTTTCCTACATTAGTTGTAGGGTTTTGATGAGGAAATATCATTACTGTTCGCAATGGGATTTGATGGGAGAGAAGCGAGGGTTGACCATTTAGTTTTTCAGGTCACTAAGGAGTCAATAGCCCGGGCCACCAAGATTCCTCGAGAGGGAGAATGTTGGCACAACCATTGGGTCGTCCCTAGAGCATCACACAATTTCGCATTGAAACCTGAATGTCATTATGTATCAAGAAGCAAAGGCTATCATCACAGTTGGATCAAACCAGAATATCTCAATCCATTGACAGTTATTATCCACCTAGTCACATGCGAAGGTAAGTTCAACATTTTTAAAACTTCTCATCTGCGTCTATTGGCTCACTTTATGGATCAGAAATAACTGAATTTCCCATTTTTATTTCTGCAGAGTCTTGAAAAAATGTCTAATTTGGTTCATAAGAACACCCTCCATCCCAAAAACATCCTATACCACCATATCATCATAAAACTTCTCATCCTAGATCAGCTTAAAGAACGAAACCAGACATGGGATACTTTCATTTTCAGGGTCCTTAACCCTCATTTGAATATTCGCAAGCACCCTCGATATTCTCATGGCCAAGAGTCTAGTCCATCTCCATCAACAGGGAAGAAAAACCCTAACATAGTTCATCTAGATGATGATGTATTAGAGGCAAGCCCATTTACACGGTCTTCCCCTATTGTTCCTGCTGAATTCATACCTCTGTCATGACCTCCTACTAGGAAACATAAGGTGGAATTTGCACAAACTAGTTGTCAGCCCCATGTCCAGCCCTTGGTACAGTCAAGTGTCCATCCTGACATATAGAGAGACCATCTGGATAGTCTAGCTGAAACACATATGCCTGACCCAGATTCGCCTTTATACACGTTGGCTAACCTTTCAGTCTGTTTATTGAAAGACATTGCTCATGAAGATGTTTCTACACCCGTTCATGATTAAAACCCTGATAGCCAAGTTCTAGGTGCCGATGTTGAAGTGCCGACCAAGAAAGAGAGCCCTCTACATGATTGTAACTAGTCCCCCAAAACATGTCAACCACTGCAGCCAATAGTAGAACAGCTAACCTCTGAGTTGACACAGTCGACAAAACATAATGAAGTGCATGTCAAATTAATCGCAGAGCTTCAAGAAGAAAATAAACTATGACGGCTACATATTAAGGCTATGGAAGATCTTCATAAGCTTTTCAGTACATCACAAAGGGACTAGAGTGCAAGGCATGCTCTCTTGAGAGCACAAGCTAAAAAGTTGAAGTATACGCCACCTTCTCCGTCAACAGGGTCGAAGGCAGCTGCTAGCGCAACTTTTCCTTCTTCCTAATGATATCTCTTACCTTGTGCCAGTGGGACCTAGCATCCTTTTTGTTTGGGGGTATGTTGAGCCCCATTTTGTTACCCTTTTTGAGCTAAAAACACTATGTATTAATGCATAATTGTTTGTCATTTTGGTGTCTTTGCATCACATAAACTACCTTTCAGCTTCAGGTATGATCTTATTTTGATTTATTTTAAGATTGATTCACTCTTGATTATTTTACTATTTTAATGAGTAAATTCGATGATTATTTGATGTAACCATTAACAAACGCATTCGTGGATTACAGAGCATGTTTTTTGGGAGAATTCTACATACAGACACATGTTCGGCTAGATATGCACATGGCATATCCAGCTTGTCATATAACTCGTGGAACCAACCACACATTCGGAATGATTGATTCTCTAGCATTTAAGCATGGAGTGGTCTGGAAACCGCTGAATGTCCACCTTTTGAAGCGTTAGCACGCACCTCATTCTTGAAGGTTGCCAGCATACATCACAATGCTAGAGAAGGGGAGCCACCTCAGGCCTGATGGAAACCAAATCGCGACAAGGGAGGAGGGCGACTGTGTGCTGGAATTAAAGAAATGAATTGTAATAATTGTTGACTCATCATAGAAGAGCAGTCGATCACTAAAGGGTCGACTTGCTCTCCTTCTCAAAACTATATATATAAGAACGCTTGCATGCGAGGGGGGGTTAAGAAGAAGCAGTTTTTTAGCTCAATAGGTTTATGTAATTCAGACTCTATTTATTTTTAATGGAAAGTGTTGTCATACTATTTATGATCATGTTCCATTAGCAGGCTATGACTCTGTTTGCTGGGAGGCCCCCCCGCCAATCAGAGTTTGTATCTTTCATATAGTCTCTTTCCTTTTTATAATTAGCATAATTTTGTTCATAGAATTTCATTTCTGAAATTGTTTATATTGTTTCTTGTAACTTAGATTTCATTCCAGTCTCATGATGCTTATAGTTTAGACTCCATTTTTAATGTTATGATGCTTATATAGTATTTCATTTTAATTGGCAACCGGTTGCATATAGATTAGATTGCAATTTCTTTGGTTACATTTCCAGTTTATTAGATTATATTGTAATTTTTTTTTAATGCATTTTCATATAGATTAGACTGTGAATTCCTTTTTTCATTTGCATATATACTAGAGTGTCATTTCTTTTCATATATATTAGACTGTGAATTCATTTTTGCATTTGCATACAAACTAGATTGAATTCATTTCCATATAGATTAGTCTGTAAACTTCCTTTTGATGCATTTGCATATAAACTAGATTGTAATTATTTTGATGCATTTCTAGTTATTAGTTGATTCAATAATAATAGATTAAAATTGCTTTCAATACTATAGAAATTAATTATAGTTAGTTTCAATTCTGTTAGTCCTTAGTATGTTTGAAATTGATTTAATCTTTAGTTTCCTTTTAAATCTTTAGGTAATAATGCTTTTAAATTATGAATTGTATTATCTTGTAGGGTGAATAGGTTTGAGTTATGAATTGTAAATTCTATGTGAATAGTTGTTAAATAGGTTTAACCTCCTGTATTTACATCCTAGTTATCATAGGCATAGGTCAACTGGTCGAAATAATCTAGATTAATCAATTTTGTAAAGTTTTAAGTATTTTTGTATACAGACTGTCATACAGACAGACTGTTTGGCTTGTAATATAGACTGCCATTTCAACCTGTTGTTCAGTATTTCATAAAGTCCTTAGCACATTTTACATAATTTAGGTCCATTTCTTCAGTTCTTTGAGTAGGTTTTGATTAAGAATAGTTAGACAGTAGTTATACTTCTTTTTAGAGTATGTGAGTAAATTATTTAGAGTATTTATTAAGCCTTTAAGTCGTTTTACCATGTGATTATATTAGCTTGAATTCATTCTATTTCTGTACATGTGATTTAAAGTTGATTATAAGTTGGTAGATATATTGATTAGTCACCAATAGAAGTTGTTCTTTCCAGATTAGATGGTTATGAAATGAGAATTTAGATCATCATCAGGTTTTCTTAGTTAGGTTTTTTCTTTTGCATTTTTAATAAGTGTCCATGATACAAAAGAACTATGTTTACCATTACTTGCAACTGGACATTCCTTAGTTTACATATTTTCGTAGAGGTAAAGTTATACTTAATTCCCTTTAGTTTCTATACTTCCTTTGAAAGACACTTTGACTCTCCTCCTACCCATGTCCCAGTCACTGTAAATTCTTATCCCCAAAACAATCCAGGAGAGTGGAATTAGTCTAAATTGCTATGTATATCCTTAGTTAGATATTCTAGTTGATGTAATTCTGTAAATATTACTTTGTATAGTTAGTTTTCAAAGTTGTTTAAAGTAGTAGAATAGGTTTTAAGGGATATTTTGTTATCTTGTTTTATTTGCATCTAGTATGTATAAAGTAGAGTAGTCTAACTGGATACTACTCGATTCTAGTCTTCTTGCTTCTTAGGACTCTTTGCTTCTTATTTCAAAAAGATATTTTGATCTATATTTGTTAAAATATTGCCACGACACCTTAGGAATCCTTCTTCCTTTGCATATATTTTGTAGCAACTCCAAGCTTACAAACCCCGGTCGATAATTAACTATTATGTAAACTATTCAAGACGATATTTTGCCCAACATTTTGGCGTCGTTTCCGAGGAGTTGTTCTGTAAGGTAGAAAAATAGAATTTTCTTATGAAGTTTAGTAATAGGTTGGTGGTGGGGGAGCAGTAAGATGAGAGGTAAGAACCTACACATCTGTTGTAACAGGTGCCCCCAAACCCAACAGTAGCAATAATCTAGGTTTTCCTTTAAGTTTTTTTCTTCATGAACAGAGTCTAAGTAGATAAGGATAGATAGGTTGCCTTTACATTATACAGCAAGGGGGATGGGAAACGATAAGACACAAAGACTACTTCACTGCAGAATTTCCATAGTGTGACAGCCTGACGCATCCACTTTTAGTGGGTTCCCCAAATCCCTGTTGTTCCTTTTTGTACAAGTGTGATCAGTTTATGCAAAGATTGGTTTATTTCTCTTAAGTGTGTTTAGATTAGATAGTAAAGTTGCGTTTGAATAACTATTACAGGGATATATCTCTCCCCACCATTTACTTAGTACACCTATAGGAAGTTATCTGCCTGTAGATCTAAGGAGACTCTCTTAAGAAGTATTATCAGAAAAGTCATGGACGATACTTTGATAGGAATATTTGAGGATCTCATTCTTGAAAATATTTCAAGAGATCAATTATTAAAAACCTCTAAGCATCCCAATACAACTTCTTCTCTAGTAGGAGACCCGGACTTTGTTGACCCTATCCAAATAAAAGCACTCCTCGACGACTTTGTAATTTCACAAATTGAAACGTCCAAAGTAGAGTCTACTTATCCTATAGGGTCCAATAGGAGCATGGCCAATAGGAGGAAGATCTCCCCTGAAAAAGGACACTCGAACACCTCAGTCTCACCTCAGAAAAACCGTCCTTTCAGCAACCCAACTCACCCAAAAAAAAAGAAAGAAGAGTCATCAGCAAGGACCATCTTCTATTCAAAATGTAAAGCTAAACATCTCGCACAAGAATGTCCTTTCAAAATTTCCACATGTCATATTTTTTCAGGACATCATCTTTTGCCTTAGGAAACAAGGGTGAACCTTGCTAGAATAGAAGTTGATCCTCCCTCCTTGAACACTCTTCTTCCTTTACCTGATCCTTAAAAGTTACTTAGGGTTGTCATCATTTGTACATATGTAGATATGTTTTTTGAATAAACAAGAGTCATGTCTAACTCTAGGAGACTCTTCTTCTATGTTTTTAAATAAAACCAATCATCTAATAAATGGCTTTGAAATTTTAGGTGGATCTTTTCTATAAGACATTATCTAAAAGTGCTCTAAAAATACTAGTTGTGATTCTGAAATTTGATTCTCAGACCATTTATTTTAAATTTTTTTTCTTATACATGATGGTTTAATTCAGATATGTACATTCTTGATTACTTTAAGCAAGTGCTCAAAATAATTATTTCAATCATCATGTTCTTCAAGATTTTTAATACCTAGGGATTACTAGTACATCTACACTTGTTATCAAAACTTAACCCTTAAAATATTTTTGAGAACACTCTAGGATAAGTGGAATTCCTGCTTATGGGGAACATTATCTTTTATAAAGAAGACGGACTAAAAGGCCTAGGAACAACTTTGAGTTATTCTCTTTTGACATGATCTATGATTAAGGCCATTTTTATGAAAAAATTTACTCATGTGTCTAGCAGGTATTAGCACACTCTAGTACCCATTGAATTCCTATCTTTATATGAGGAAAACCCGCCAGGGTACTGAATAGGTCCGCTGGTAGTGGTTCAATGCTAAGTAACAATCTATCAATATTGAAATTCGATAAATGCAAGCAAACCCCTTGGGGTATTGAACATGCTCACTGGAAGCAGGGATATGCTTGCATGGTACCAAGATAAACCCGTCGGGGTACTGAACAGGCTCGTTGGAAGTGGGGCAATATCAGGTAAAAGAGCTTGGTTAATGCACCTCTAGGCACATGTGTTAACAATAAAATATGTTTAGGCCTATTGTTTTTGATGTCATTAAAGAATCACTGTAAGATGGATTTGGATATCATAATCTGATTTCAATCAATAACTAGGATCCATTTATCCTAGTAATGGAACCCATAGCAGTAGATTCTTACAAATTCGATGAAAATCTCAATTTTTTTTGAGGGGGAAATATATCTTTACAACAAGGCAAGGATGACTAGTTTTCCCTATGATTCTTCCTTTATCTCTTCATTACATGGTAAAATGAATTTGCATATTTGAGCACTATTTTTATATGTATCTATCTGAATCCTTCCATGCATGTGTTAATTTTTCCTTTATTTTACCTACCTATAACAACATGATTGGACTTTCTTATCTTATTTTGGAAACTGCTGAATTTTCTTGTATGGCTTGCGGACACACCATATCTTTGGTTTCTGGGGGAGTATTGTGACTGTCTGTCCTTTTATAAAAATGACAATTTATTTCTCTAAAAATCATGGAAGTACAATTAAAAGGATCAAAATAATTGTTTTGTAGGTTCAAAGCTTAGAAAATCTATGATTATCAGTAGTATGATCTGGTCAAGCAAAACTTATTTTCTTACAGGAAATATGAAGGATTGTGTGAAGGGTTGAATAATGGCCTAAATGAAAATCCAAATGACGTTCTGAATACACACAATGATATTTTTCCTATGATTAAATCTAGCTTAATTTTTGACTTGGCTAAGTCATATCATCATTATTAAAAATCATATCCATAAGGGTAATTTTTACTAAATTTCGACTCATGACTTGGTACGATCTCGATCTAATATGATTTCATTTTATCCTCATATAGGTTTGAAAATATCTTAGGGTACTTTCTAATCATTACTATGATGTCACCACCTCATCTCATTTTTCATTCGCACATATAAGTTGGTAAATATCTTTCACTCGTATGCATAAGACGTTAGATGATCAATCTTTTCATTAAAATTGGGATTATGGTAATGAGCATGGTCATGTGTTTGCATTGAGTTGATGTTCAACCTGTACAAAGTTTACTTTGGACAGGGTTGAACGAACTAAAAACCTTATGAACTCGTTAGAAGTTTCATTTTGATGGCACATAATTTAATGGCTGTCATAATGGCACGGTCATCCAAAATACGTCGAGCTGACTGCACGATCATTTGATCGAATGAATGTGGCATGCTTTAAATATGATGTGAATCCTTTCCATTGTTTCTGTATGAATGTTATTACTATAGAATCCTATCGCCAAATTTTTCTCCATACTAGTCATAGAGCCCTGTTTCATCACCTTGGATTCACCATGCCAAACCGTTTCGAACCAGAGAGTTATCAAGACCTCTTCCAGATACCTGAATTTAGAGACTGTCGTGAAATCTTCTTTCACTTAGGATGGAACCATTTCCTACATCAGTAGCAGGGTTTTGACGAGGAAATATCATTACTGTTTGCAATGGGCTTTGATGGGAGAGAAGCGAGGGTCGACCATTTAGTTTTTCAGGTCACTGAGGAGTCAATAGCTCAGGCCACCAAGCTTCCTCAAGAGGGAGAATGTTGGCACAAGAATTGGTTCATCCCTAGAGTGTCACATTATTTTGCACTGAAACCTAAATTTTGTCATGTATCAAGAAGAAAAGGCTATCATCATAGTTGGAACAAACCAGAAGACCTCAATCCATTGACAATTATTATCCACCTAGTCATGTGCGAAGGTAAGTTCAACGTTTTTAAATCTTGTCATTTGCGTCTATTAGCTCACTTTGTGGATCAGAAATACCTAAATTTCCCATTTTTCTTTCTGTGGAGTGTTGAAAAAATGTCTAATTTGGTTCGGAAGAACACCCTCCATCCCAAAAACAGCCTATACCACCATAGCATCATAAAATGTCTCATCCTCGATAAGCTTAAAGAATGAAACCAGACATGGGATACTTTTGTTTTCAAGGTCCTTAACCCTCATTTGAATATTCGCAAGTGCCCCTGATATTCTCATGGCCAAGAATCTAGTCCATCTCCATCAACAGGGAAGAAAACCCTAACATAGTTCATCTAGATGATGATGTATCAGAGGCAAGCCCATCTACATGGTCTTCCCCTATTGTTCCTTCTGAATTCATACCTCTGTCACGACCCCATACTAGGAAAAGGAAGGTGGAATTTGCATAGACCAGTTGTCAGCCCCGTGTCCATCCCTTGGTACAGTCAAGTGTCCAACCCAACATACAGAGAGACCATCCAGATAGTCTGGCTGAAACACATATGCTTGACCTAGATTCACCTTTATATGCGTTGGTTAACCTTTCAGTCGATTTGTTGAAAGACATTGCTCATGAAGATGTTTCTACACCCATTCAAGATTTAAACCCTGATAGTCAAGTTCCAGGTGTCGATGTTGAAGTGCTGTCCAAAGAAGAGAGCCCTCTACAGGATTGTAATCAGTCCCTAGAACCATGTCTACCACTGTAGCCAATAGTAGAACAACTAACCTTTGAGTTAACACAGTTGAAAAAACAGAATGAAGTGCATGTCAAATTAATAACAGAGCTTCGAGAAGAAAATAAATTGTTAAATATATGAAAGATCTTCATAATACTTTCAATACAACACAAAGGGACCAAAGCGCAAGGTGTGCTCTCTTGAAAGCGCAAGCTAAAAATTTTAAGTATAAGCCACCTGCTCCATCAATAGGGTCAAAGGCAGCTACTAATGCAGCTTTACCTTCTTCCCAATGATATCTCTTACCTTGTACCAGTGGGACCTAGCATCCTTTTTGTTTGGGGGTATGTTGCGCCCCATTTTATTACCATTTTTGAGCTAAAAACACTATGTATTAATGCATATTTTGTTGTCAATTTGGAGTCTTTGCATCACACAGACTACCTTTCAGCTTCAGGTATGATCTTATTTTGATTTATTTTAAGATTGATTCACTCTTGATTATTTTACTGTTTTAATGAGTAAATTTGATGATTATTTGATGTAACCATTAACAAACGCGTTCATGGATTGCAGAGCATGTTTTTTGGGTGAATTCTACATTAGCCACACTTTCGGATAGATATGCGCATAGCATATCCAACTCATCATATAACTCGCTGAACCAGCCATGCATTTGAACTGATTGATTCTACAACATTTAAGCTTGGAGTGGTCTGGAAACCGCTGATTTTCCACCTATTGAAGCGTTATCACAGGCCTCATTCTGGAAGGTTGCCAGCGTACATCACAACGCTAGAGAAGGGGAGCCACCTCACGCCTGATGGAAACCAAATTGCGACAAGGGAGGAGAGCAACTATGTGTTGGCATTAAAGAAATGAATTGTAATAATGGTTGACTCATCCTAGAAGAGCATTCGACCACTAAAGGGTCGAATTGCTCACCTTCTCAAAACTATATATATAAGAACGCTTGCATACAAGGGGGGGTTAAGCAGAAGTAGTTTTTTAGCTCAACAAGTTTATGTAATTCAGACTCTATTTATTTTTGATGGAAAGTGTTGTCATACTGTTTACGATCGTGTTCCATTAGTAGGCTATGCCTCTGTTTGCTGTGAGCCCCCCCCGCCAATCAGAGTTTTTATCTTTCGTATAGTCTCTTTCCTTTTTATAATTAGCATAATTTTTTTTCATAGAATTTCATTTATGAAATTGTTTATATTGTTTCCTGTAACTTAGATTTCATTCCAGTCTTATGATTCTTATAGTTTGGATTCCATTTTTAATCTTATTATGCTTATATATTCTTTCATTTTAATTGGCAATCGGTTGCATATAGATTAGATTGCAAATTCTTTTCTTACATTTCTAGTTTATTAGATTAGATTGTAATTTATTTTTAATGCATTTGCATATAGATTAGACTGTGAATTCCTTTTTGCATTTTCATATAGACTAGACTGTCATTCCTTTTCATATAGATTAGATTGTGAATTCCTTTTTACATTTGCATACAAACTAGATTGAATTCCTTTCCATATAGATTAGACTATAAACTTCCTTTTGATGCATTTGCATATAAACTGGATTGTAATTATTTTGATGTATTTCTAGTTATTAGTTGATTCAATGATAATAGATTAAAATTGCTTTCAATACTATAGAAATTAATTATAGTTAGTTTCAATTCTGTTAGTCCTTAGTATGTTTGGAATTTATTTAATCTCTAGTTTCCTTTCAAATCTTTAGGTAATAATGCTTTTAAATTATGAATTGTAGTATCTTGTAGGGTAAATAGGTTTGGGTTATGAATTGTAAATTCTATGTGAATTAGTTGTTAAATAGGTTTAACCTCCTGTATTTACATCCTGGTTATCATAGGCATAGGTTAGCTAGCCGAAATCATCTAGATTAATCAATTTTGTAAAGTTTTAAATATTTTTGTATACAGAGTGTTATACAGACAGACTGTATGGCTTGTTATACAGACTGTCATACAGACAGACTGTTTGGCTTGTTATATAGACTTCCATTTCAACCTGTTGTTCAGTCTTTCATACAGTCCTTAGCATAGTTTACATAATTTAGGTCCGTTTCTTCAGTTCTTTGAGTAGGTTTTTATTTAGGATAGTTATACAATAATTATACTTCTTTTTAGAGTATGTGATTAAATTATTTAGAGTATTTATTAAGCCTTTAAGTATTTTTACCATGTGATTATATTAGCTTGAATTCATTCTATTTCTGTACATGTGATTTAAAGTAAATTATAAGTTGGTAGATATTTTGATCGGTCACCAATAAAAATTGTTCTTTCTAGATTAGATGGTTATTAAAAAAGAATTTAGATCATCATCAGGTTTTCTTAGTTAGGTCTTTTCTTTTGCATTTTTAATAAGTGTCCATGATATAAAAGAGCTATGTTTACCATTACTTGCAACTGGACATTCCTTAGTTTACATATTTTCGTAGAGGTAAAGATAGACTTAATTCCCTTTAGTTTCTATATTTCCTTTAAAAGCCACTTTGACTCTCCTCCTACCCCTATCCCAGTCACTGTAAATGCTTATCCCCAAAACAATCCAGGAGAGTGGAATTAGTCTAAAGTGCTATGTATATCCTTAGTTAGATATTCTAGTTGATGTAATTTTGTAAATCTTCCTTTGTATAGTTAGTTTTCAAAGTTGTTTAAAGTAGTAGAATAGGTTTTAAGGGATAGTTTGTTATCTTGTTTTATTTGCATCAAGTATGTATAAAGTAGAGTATTATAACTGGATACTACTCGAGTCTAGTATTCTAGCTTCTTAGGAGTCTTTGCTTCTTATTTCAAAAATATCTTTTGATCTATGTTTGTTAAAATATTTCCACGACACCTTAGGAATCCTTCTTCCTTCGCATAGATTTTGTAGCAACTCTAAGCTTGCAAACCTCGATCAATAATTAAATATTAGGTAAACTATTCAAGATGATATTTTTCCCAACAGATAAGTTTTTTTTTCGTGTTGGAAAATGCAAGGGTCTATTCCTGGCATCTCCTCGTATGACCAAGAAAAAACATCACAAAATTACTTGAAATGATCGGTATACTCTTTAATCTCACCCGAGGAACAATCCACCCCAATGTAAATGTTCTCAATCTTACCAATATAATGAGAAATGTTGATAAGAATCGTTGGTGACAGGTTATCCATGTTCCCTTCAGCAATCTGACTAGGAGAGCTTAATGGTACCATGGGGCTACCAACCTTCTCGCTTAGAATTTCCCTAAAGTCATCACAATCTAACTAATCAAGCTCAGGGAGGAAATACGATCTATGGTGTAGCTCTCCCCAAGGTTGTTCTATCCTAGACATAGCCTCAAGAATAGCTTCATTAGATGGAAACACATCATCAAGGCATCCTTGAGAGTGAGATGACTCTACTACCCAAGAAGGAAGAAAATAAGGGTCCTCCTCCTCTGTCCGCGGATAGGAAGGATTAGGCTCTACAAAATGATCAATATTCACTTGATATGCCACCAATGTTGTAGGAAACAGCACGTCTGTCTTGATAGGTATAGAATTATCACTTGAAGTACTCGATGAAGGAAGAATCCAAGGATTCTCCATATGAGAATTGCAAAAGCATACCAAATTTGACAAGGTTGAAAACCTACCATGACTAGACCGAATCATAAGAATAGACACAGGATAAATAAAGGTTCCCATGAGAGAAGGATACATACCCACACCCACATTCTCAGTTGTCGGCTGAGAATGATCAATAAACGGGATAGAAGCTTTCGATGATTTTTTTACACTCGAATTCTGGAAAGAATTTTGATCAATAGTAACGACCTTCCCATTCAATGGAAAACAAACCACTCGAAATAGGGAAGTCATTAGAGGAATTTTGGGGTCTAAAACGGGCCTCCTAAGGAAAATAAGAAAATAATAGTTAAAATAATAAAATAATGGTTAAAATAATAAAATAATATTAATTAATTTTGGAGGAAGAAAGAAAAAAACTACTTTTTGTGTTCGTATT